>VYXF01012266.1:1730715-1759082 GCA_013397295.1 Polioptila caerulea | reverse complement strand
CCCTCTGGGGGGTTGGGCTTTTTTTTTAAATTATTTTTTTTTCTCTCTTTTTTTGCGCGTGGGTCCCCTTTCTTTTAAAAAAAAAGAAAAAAAAAAAAAAAAAAAACCAGAAAAAAACAAACCCACCGAAAAAAGGAAAAGAGAAGCCTCCGGGCACGTTTATTTGGGCTTTGCTAATTAGCGAGCGGCTTGCTGATTTCTGTGCTAATAAATTCGCGTTAAAACCATATTGACCTTTGCCTTGATCTAACAAAAGGGGAACGGGTCGGGAACGCCCACTTCGGTTTTTGCCCGTGTTGCGGCGGCTGCTGAGTATTCCCCCGCGCCTTCGCCGTGGCCCCCAAACACCCCCCACCGGAACGAACCGGAAGCAGGTCCCTGAGTGGCCAGAGCCGTCCGTCCGCCCCGCATCGCCGCCGAGCTTGTCCCGGGAATCCCATCATATGCGGGCTGGGGAAGGAGGTAGGAAATTTGGACTCGTTAGGGCCTTTTCCTTAGTCTAAGCAACAAATCTTTCCGAAAGGAGGAAATTCATCTGGAAAAGCTACTCCCAGCTCGTTGTTCTCGATGGCTTGGTTTTGATTGCATAAACTTGCTGAAAAGTAGTGCGAACACGGAAGGAAATTTCATGCAAAATAGATGAGTGGCCCCCTCACTAGCAGGGCCTGCTGCGGGGTGCCACCGGGGCAGGGAGCTTTTGGTGCTTTGGGAACGGCAGCAGACAGGAGCGAGAGGAGTGAGGCGGGGCTGGGGGCTGCCGGTGCCGTGTAGGATGGTGTCTAAACCAGGGGCGCCGGAGGAGTGGGGCGAGGAACGGCCACCTCCCCTGAAACGTATCTCCAGACCCAAATGAAAAGTGCGTGTAAACGGGAGGAGGTTCGGGGCAAGAATCACTCTCTTACACTCTTATTTTCCCCATGTGGGAAGTAGGGCTGCAAACGATAAGTTCTTCGTTTGTCCCGCTCCCCGTTCGCGTCGGGATACAGCGGACCCAAGGTCAGGCGGCCCCGAAATTGCTCGGCCGGGTCGCCTGGCTGCAACCTTGTAGGAACAGGCTTCGTTGCTTCTTTAAAAGCCCAGGCCCGCGGACCTGCATTACAGAGCTCTGCGGCAGGACAAAGAGCCGGGCGCCCGGCCGGGATGCGTGGGGTTGCCTCCCGCAGCCTGGTCCGGCGCGGTGAACGGCACGGCGCGGGGCCCGGCACCGCTCACGGCTCGGCGCCGTTGGCTGCGCTGCCTTCCCGGCCGCGCCGGTCGGGTTCCTCCCCTTTTCGCTCCCGGACAGCTGCTTTCGCCGCGACCTCCACAGACCTGGTGCGGAGCTGCTGAATTGCCGCAGTTTCGGTCCCTCTTCAGCCTTTGCCCTTACCTGGGCCAGGACCTCCTCTCGGCCCTGGAAGTGGTTGTGAACAAACAACCAAACTAATCTACTGCAAAACGGACGGGACGGGCTCTCTCACCCTTAAACAGCGGGAAATAGAGATACCCGCTGGAAAAGACCTGGCTATTGGTGCGCCGAGCATGAAAACAGTCCGTGAGGCTGTAGCAGGGCTATCTGTATGCGAGGGACCGTGGCAGCCCGCGGGCTGGCCGGGAGTGAGTGCTGTCCCCGTGCCGGACAGTGACCCGCAAGGAGCGGGGCGACTCCGGCCCGTGCAGCCGCGGGGATACCTGCGCCGCTCCGGGCGGCTGCGGCCCCGCCCGCCCTCAGCACCACGGACAGCTCCGGGAGGCGCGGGCGGGCCCGGCCCGTGCCCGGCGTCCCGGCCCGCGGGAGCGCCCGGCACGGGAGCCTCCCCTCCGCCAGCGCCTCGCAGCCGCCTTCCCGGCGGTTATCGGCGGGCGACGGTGAAGATGATGGAGGCTGGCACAGCCTCCTGCTGCCGAAGCGCTGCCTGGCTCGCCTGCCCGCCATCCAGCACCTGGGAGAGAGTCCCTGTCCTAGCCAAGGTCTCGCCCTCCAGCCCTGAGCGCGGGCTGCGTCTCGAAGGCTTTGTGCCGGATGTTTGAGCTTTGCTCGAGGGGGTTTTAAAAGGGAACAGGGCCGCTCCCCTTCTCCCGTGTCGTGTCGCTCCGGATTGACACCGGTGCAGTGGGACCCAGGAGACCCTTTGGACACCCTGTGCTGGGTTCCCCTTTAGTTTGTTTCTTCTGGGCCGTGTTCTGTGTTTTGCAAGTGGGCACGGCACAGGAGGCTCCTTCGAGGAACCCTTACTACTCTCAGACGGTGACTCTGAGCCCAGCAAGCGTTCAGTGGCTCGTGCAGCTCCGGCAGCACAGCCACGGGCAGGCTGCATCGCTGCCTTTGGCTGATGGGCTTTCTTGCGGGATGCAGCAGCAGGATCATGTTTAATTATTTCACCCTCTCGAGGGATCAGCTTGGCCATCGTTAGAGCAGAAAGCGAGGAGGGGGACTCTGCTGGGCTGGGGTACGGGGATGAGCATTTCCTGTGCGGCTCCGAGGGTGCTTGCCCTGGCGCCGCTGTGGCAGCTGGGTGCTCCGGAGCTCAATCCTCTTTCCCAGCCGGGCAAGCGAGTCCGGCTCAGCCGCTGGGAACCAGTCAGCAGCACCGAACGGAATTCCCTGCCGTGCCGGTTGCCCCGGTTGCGTTTAACACACTGCCCGCGTGTAACGTTGTATTGGCCCTCCGGGGCTTGGCTATCACTCCTGCAGGTTTTAGTGATTCTTGTGAGGGTGGGTTTTTAACTTTTGTTATTTTCTGCCTTTCCAGAGTTTACCTCCCTCCAAATTCACGACACATTTCTGTGCGAATGAGTTTGCTGATGTTGTAAGTCACTCAAAGTCATTATTGCAGCCCACTCGGAAACCCCGGAAACCTAGGACATAGAGTGAGTGCAGCTAGGCTGAACTCACCTGTGGAAAGAGCAAAAGCCTCCATAATGTAAGAAATATTCCCAGGCCAGAGGTGGCGAGCATGGGCGGCGAATAACCGTTTCAGGTTGAAATTGACACGCTTTCCCCTTCCTCTTTTCTGTCTTGCTACTAAGCCCACGTTTCCCGCCGGTGATACTGCTGGGTTTCTTCCCCAGCAGCCAGTTTATCGGGGAGCTCCATTTGCAAGAAAACGGGGGTACAGGGAACCTGGCCTACGGAGGCGGCCCTGTGCCCCCGTCCCGTGGGAGAAACAGCCTGCTCTATTTCGGCGACGGCATCGAAATGACCCCCGCGATCCCTGGAGGGGCACAGCTGGAGGAGACCCACTGGGACCGGCGGAGGGCGGGTGGGCGAACCCTGAAGGCGCAGCTCCCCCGTGCCCCTGTCACATGAAAAAGCGCCGAACTTCTTTCCTCCCTTGGGCTGCTCCAGCCGTGAGGCAGCCGGAGCCCGTGCCTGTCTCTGCGCGTTTCCAGCCGGAGAGCAGGTCCAGCCAAGCGCCCACCGCATTAAAACTGCCTTTCCATATTCATATGCCCTATTTTTCACAAGTCGCTTCTATTAATGGAAGCGCACAAATGCCGGTCCTTAAAATTTGCGGATTTCAAAGGAGCCCAAGTGAGGCACTTTGCGCTGGCAGCGATGGATGCGGGGTGCGACGGGACCCCGGGGCTCCCCCGCCACCGCCGCGCCCTCCCCGGCGGGAGCCGCGCTTAGCCGGGGGCACAGGCGCAGGTCGCCGTCGCGGCAGCTCCGGGCGCCCCCGCCGCTGCACCGGGCCTGCCCCTGGGGATTGGCGCTCCCCTCCCTTCCGGCCCGGGCACTCCAAAGTTGTCCGCGACTGTCTTGCTCCCTCATCTCTGAGAGCCCATGTAGGGCGCTTTAATTGCCACATTTTCAAACCGAGGTAATGGCGGGGATGTCTTAGTAATTACCTTAATGAGATAACACCTTTCCTTCCCTGAACCTACTCATTATCACACTTCTTGTTCAAATTCCAACTACAAAGAGCTATACTTGTAAAAAAAAAAAAAAAAAAAAAAAAAAAAAAAAGAAAAAAAACGAAAAAAAGAAAAGAGGGGGAGAGACCTCTGAAATTTGTTGGAGGTCTTGTTCCCTCAAAACAAGAACCTTCCATGGATCTTTAGTATATAAACAGAGAACTGTACGTAGTTCTGGGAAAGGTTGGCTAGAAGTAAGCTAAACATCTGGGGTACCCCTTAATTATTCTTGGTTGGTGTCTTTAGTTTGACCTGTAGGGATGCAAGGGTGTCAAAGTGATGAATTTTAAGATGTTGGGCTGTGAAGACGTGCAGCTGCAAGACTGATGGGTTTAGGAAGGGAATGGTAACAAGGTTAGCTGCATGTGAAGTGTGAATTGAGATTTTTGCAAAGAGACTGTGATTGCAGATGGGCATAATGTTGTACCCTTGCATGAAATCTTGCTATTATTGTATAATGGTCAGACAGAGTGTGAAATGACTTATTACTTTACTTTTATTCTTTAATGAAGTTGGGTAGGGAAGGAGAACTACCAGGAAATCGATAGTGGTGGTGCACAAAAACTATATGACAGGTGCTGATACATTAAATATTTATTTAGCTTTTTGTCACAAACTCCCTCTCATTTTCCTGCTTTTTCAGAAAGCAAACAAAAATACAACTAGCGGATCTAGACAGTAAAGAAGATGTGCAGAATGAGAGTAATATTTTCTTTTTCATCCTTCCTTTCTGCAGTATACATGAAGTGGGTGTTTCTCTGTGGCAGTGCAGTGTATACATCATCTATGTAAAATATGAGACAGAGATACCTAGATTAAGGCTGTGCACACATGGTTTCTGGGTAGGTTTCCAGCTGTTTCACATGCATCTCCTTCCTAAACCTTGCGGCAGGCATGCAGAGATTTGTACAGTTACACTTCCATATAAATTCAAGTGGCTTTTTCTCCAGCTTGACATGCATGTGCAAATATCTCTCACTTTTTTTTCATACCAAGCACAGGTGTCCTCATGAGTAGTATCATTCTAATAACATGCAGGGCAATCTCTGCCTCTGAATTTGCACAGCGGTGTGTGGGTACATCTGGGCAGCTGGGGTGGGTGGGCAGCTTAGCCAACATCTAATGACTTGTTTCACACGTGATTAGGGTAAAACACCTATTACCAGAATTTGGTTCAATTGTTCAGCTGCTCTGGTCTTGATGAATATGGAGTGAGAAAACGGAACTGGAGCTGCTCCCTCAGGATAATGTCCTTAAAAAGAGAATTTCCCAGGTGACCAACCTCAGGATGCCACCACTGAGAACAGTTTGGCAAATACCGTGCTTAGTGGGTTGTCTCAGAGAGCAGCTTCATCTCACTGTTTGAATACACATGGTAGAGTTGCAGTTTTTTGAATGCCTTCCCCTCTGTAAGAATGCAGCCCACAGCTCAAAGAGTTTCTTAGCCAGCACCTCTCCTGCAATTCCCTCCTCAGACCTTGTCCCCAGATTCAGCACAGCCCTTTGCTGTCAGTCTGTCTGTGAATTTTTGCTCTATATTGTCTATGGAGTCTGGCACTTTTACATTTTAATCTGAGGTCATGAAGAACAGGCAAAATGAAGCAAGCTTGTGAATAATTGCCTACCTCTTCTGCATTACCATACAGGGTAATAATGCTGGCAGAATTGTGTGAAACACAAAATACATCTGAGGCCTCATCTTTGTCCTTATAATAGTCTTTCAGATTTCCTTCTCATATTCTTGCCTCAACATCTGAACAAGTACAGTGTTTCAGGTTTGAAGCTTGTTTCTGTTGAGTTATACTCTGTTGTAGGGTTTGTTTAAAGCAGGACTCGATGCAACACTGTCCATGGAAGTGGCAAAAATGCACTGAGCAGCACAAACGGTCCCCTCATGACACAGAAGGGATTGTAGTAGATCCCTGCCAGGTTTATAGCCCAATAGACTAGCAGGAATGTTGTAGCTTTAAATACTTTAGTTTAATTATGTGAAGATCTAACAAGAAGAATTCATGAAAGTTTTAAGGACTGACTGGTAAAAATGATGAAATAGTGCCTGAGAACATAGGAGGGTGGGATGTCACAGCAGACACTGCAACCCCAGCACTGCAAAAGGAACAGGCAGCTTCCCTCCAACTGGTGCTCTAAAGCAGGAAAGAGCAATATGGAAAATGAAGGCTGTCAAAAAAGCCTATTTTGGGGATTTGCCACTGGTAATTTGTCTGGATCTTATGGGTACAAGTACCATCACTGTCCCTACACCAAAATACTGTACTTTTTTCTGGACTAGAAATTCTGAAATAAGATTAACGTTGGATTAATATTTCTCCAGAAGCATGATGGGGATTGTGGAAAAAGCAGCAGAGCATGTGTCTCCAATAGACCCCCAGTACAGACAGTGACAGCTCAATCCATATTAAATCACGTGAATCTAAAAACTAGTGAGCTTTTCTGCCTAAACAGTGGGAGGCAAGGTAAGCACACTGGCAACATTTTATTTATTTCACTCTTCAGCAGTCTTTTTCCCCCCCTTTACTTTCCTCCCTTTCTCCTTTCACTCTTTCTCTTTCCTTCTCTCTCCACCTCAGTCTCTTTTGCCAAGCATTTGGCAGCATGCCTTGGGAATCCTGCTCACCTTTCCTGGCCGCTGGTGGTGGCCATGGGCAGCCTGCCTTAACCAGCACATTGGTGCGTGGCTCGGGCAATGCAGCACAAAGTGTGTGTAGCAAAGCTGTGCCTCTTCCATGGAGACTAAGCTCATTACTGTACAGTACTCTAAAGCATGCTTAACCTCCCCAGTCTTGGGTGTTGTATCCCAAATCTACTGCAGAGCATGGACACCCCAATTAGCACTTACAATGCACTGTTGACATTTCTCTGGGCCAGCCCAACAGGAATAATTAGATGTGATATCTAACACAAAGTCATTTTTTTTCCCAGCAGAGGGTACACTGCAAAATGAAAGCAACATCTACTGCAACAGCACTTGGCCAGATTTGGCTCTTACATTCAGTGTTATGTCTGCAGTGTAACTCAGCTGTACACTGCCCATGCCCTGCCTAGCTGCTGCCAGTCTGACCTGCTGGGATTAGTGCTGGGCCTAAAGCTCTGGATGGGCTGCACAAGAAAGCTGTCTTACACAGCACGGGCTCAGGAAAGCTGCTGTACAGCACCCTATAGGAACCTTTCCATTAGGAAATGCAGCATGTGTGGAAACTTGCTCAGCATAAGATTTTCTCATGCTGTAAATGTTGGCAGGTGACTGTGAGGCTGGTGCCACTTTAGTTTCAAGCTCCCATCCCACTGCACACCAGCAGAAAGCCTGGGTGAGGGACTAGGCCAAGTGTTACTGACTGAACATTGTTCTTGGCAGTGGTTTGCAGGATAGCAGTGGTAGGAATGTGTTATCATAAATCCCATAGCAGCAAGCCCGAAAGCCTATGGAAAAATATATGTGACAGTAAATAGGAAAGAGCTCTCTGCTGCAATGCAGCAGGCTGTCTTCTGACACCACTAATTGCAGCAACACATTGAAAATATAAGTGTATGTAGTGAGTATTCCTACTTGGGTATGCTACCATTGCTTGCCTACTTTCATGCATTGCAAACAGAAACTTGGAAAGAACTTGGCAGAGTGAAGAGGATATAAAAATGATAATTTTTCATGTAATAGAGATCACATAGAGATTTCCTTTGTAGTTCACAGCATTTCCATTCCAAGATGCTTGGAGAATTGAAGCATACAAATAGAGAAAATCTGCAAAGTGTTGTCAGGTATTATTTATGTATTATTATTTTTGTTGGAAAAGACATGTAAATATAAAGAATTAGAAAATGGAGCTACTAAAATAAATTATAGTGGAACCCACAATAAATCTAACATGAGAATAAAAGTATAATGAGAACATATTTTCTTCAGCATAAATACAAATCCTGTCTGCATGCTAAAGCCCTATTAATTGGATACTTACTACAGGAATAAATCTTTAAATGTGTAAAAAAAATCTTTCTGCTCTGTGATGAAATATAAATATCACCAGATTTATTAAAGAAAAAAATCTGCTAAATGACTACTTCTCTTACATACTAATTTATGCTTATGCTGCATCTGAAAGAACTCATCCTTATGTGAATATCAGCTAAATGAATGAAGCCATAAAAGAAAAAAGGTTTAATGTGCTTGACGAGAAGTTGCTTATATCAGGCACGGCAGGTTTCAATGAAGTTTTATATTATGAAGTAGAGGAAAGGTGATAGTCTCTTAAGAGACATAATACTTATCCCATGAGTGACATAATAGTTCATAACTCACCAGAGAACAAGGCTCAAGTGAGTCATATATATTTTATGGCACAATTGGGATTAATACCGTACTTCAGAAAGGAATGCATAACCTATTCTATTTATGTGGAGAGGTAGTTTAAAATTCACCCTCTTCCCTCAGCCTTTCTCCTACCCTTTGGGATCAAAGTACAAGACAGGGACTTGAAAAGAATGGGTGAGGATGTTGGGTGAAAACCAGATAATGCATCAAGGAGTTGCTACAGCATCGTCATTTGCCAGGAGTTGCCCTGGCAGGGCATTTGAAAAAGCTGATTTTCCAGTGACAGGTGCCCAGAGGAAGAGGCTAGCCCTGAGCAGCTGCACTGTAGGGTTTTTATTGGCTGAACTTGGTGTTTTGGTGGGAAGGCAGGAGATGCAGGATTCAGTCTCTGCTTGCAGCCTCCACGGTGGAATTCAGTTGCCTCAAATTCCTTCTGCAATGTCAGTGTTTTGCCACTGTCCTCATCAGGGTGCATTTGTCAGGATGCAGTGCAGGGAAAGGGGCATCCCAGGGGAATGCTCACCTCACTCTTGCCTGTCAAAAAGCACAACCTTTTGGGGTATCTGCTCCTTTTCTATACGTTAAAAATGGGATGTTCATAGATGTGGTGCTAAAGTCTTGTCTTGGGAAAATCCCATGTTTGACTCCATTGAAGGCCTGTTGTAGTCTTTTAGTTTCCTAGAATGCGCCCTAGAGCAGAAATTTAAAATACAAGTTTGTTGCATTCCAAAGAAAAAGTGTCTCAAATTGTATCTAAAGAGCGGGAGCCTAATTCTCCTCATCAGCAAAATTGCTGGGAAAAACAAAAAGCTGCTGAAGTTCTGGAGGCGGCATGTGGCAATTTGGAAAAATTCCTTTACCTGGGCTGGGGAATGATAGTGGAAGTTAAGGTGTAAACCAAGGGAACCAAGCTGCCTCTACCCCAGAGAACTCTTAGTGTTTCTGACAAGACCTCACTTATGCTCATTCCATGCCAAGGTCCACTCCTGGTGTGTTATCTCACCTATAAGATATTAAGACAAGCCAGCCGAGGACAAGAAATTTAACGGAAAAACTAATTTTTTCCTCCCTGTTTGGGAAGAGATTTTTTTGGGCAGAGCAANCAAGAAATTTAACGGAAAAACTAAGATTTTTTTTGGGCAGAACATGATAAAACAGAATGAAGTATCCAGGTGCTGGAAAGAAGGATGTAATTTGGGACAACATTGCAGAGATGCATGGAGAGGTTTGGCTGGAAAAGGGTTTGCTCTCAGCAGTCTCCTGTTGCTGAGGAGCCCTGGCCTAGCTGTGAGGATCAAGCCAGGCTTGCAGTGTGGGGCTGTGCTGGCAGGATGTGCATCAGGGTAAAATGAGCTGAAACAGGGAACCCTGCCACCTCCATGGACCCATCAGGCCCATAGAGAACTCCAGGGCTCCTTACGTGGTGTGTCGTGTTTGCTTTCATTGGGGTTTGTCCCCTGTATTTTTAATCCACGGGTTACCTGTCTGCCTGTAAAGAGAGATGGAGTGCTCAAGCATGTCCGAGGCAGCCCAAGGTGCCCTCCTAGCACCTGTGGTGGAGAGAGCTGGAAAGCAGCAGCAGCACTTTTGGGACATGGGAAAAGAGTCTGAGGGAATCTGAGACTCCTCCAGTGTCTTCTCTTTGTTTATTTCCCCATTCTTTATGTGATAAAGGGCTTGGGATTGGCCCCAGGTTCCCCAGGACTGCATTTTTATTTTCTTGATGAGGACATAGCAGAAGCTGTAAGGTGTTACCTGCCTAGTTGCAAAGATCTCAGTGAACAAATGACTCCTGCCTTCTTCCACCTCTGGAGAGGAGCATGGGCACCCAAAGAGTTGGGTTTACCCTCGGCACCGTGGGCCTTCCTGTGCCCTTGAGCTGGCAGCTTGTACAGATGTACAGATCAGAAAGACCGATAGCTAACTGCTTTTGATGGGGACTCAAAAGGTCTCATTGCCTCTCCTATTGCTCTCACTTTTACATCAAATAATGGACTCAGCCATGAAACTAGTGGCCTTTTTGAGGCATCTCTTTCTTTGCTAGTTCTCCTAGCAAAGTACAGGGAGTTTGTGAGCTTTTTTCAAACTAGCGTGGAGGGGTTGATTCACTAGAATTTGAATCTCTGGTGAAAATCTTACCGTAGCACCAGTAGGAAGTTAAAGGAACTTAACAAATATTTCCTTCATGATCCTGCACACAAACAATGGTAAATAATATTTCAAAGAGCTGTCTTTGTTTGAGCTACCAGTATTGAAATGGGATCTTTAGTAATAAACTACTACTGTATGTATTATAGTGATATGTTTAAATGATACATAAGCACCATTTTCCAAGTACTCTTAGCAGAAAGCATTTTATACCACATGGTTGTTTTATTGTGCACATTACTGTGATTGTTACAAACCCTTGCCAATGAATGACAAATTTACATACACATCATGTCAGCCGGCAATATTTTGCAGCCTTAATTGCTTTAGCTTCAGGCATTCTTGTGTCGAAATAGAGTGTTTTACGTCCTGCAAGTTGCTCTGTTTCTTTGCAACAGTTAAATTATTCTGTAATTTGCCTGTTTTCCTTCTAATGCATTGTCCATTAAGTCACTTAATAATTTATGATGTAAAAATGCATGATGCAAGCTTAAACAGCATTTAAAACTATCTTGAGATGTTTCAGTTTTTATGGCAGAAAGACTGAAAATCTTGAAATGCATTTGTTCAAAACATTTTTCTGATAGTTTTTGCCTGCATTTAGAACAGCTTTATCCGCATTTATCTGGCCAAGTTTGGCTGGTGAGGTCCAAGGCTTCAATTCCTGAGAAGAGCAGGTAGTGCAGAGAGGAGGCACAGGGGGATGAACTGTCAGCAGATCCTGCCGGGGCAGGAGCCAGTTTTGGAGCTGATGCTGCAATGCTTCTGTACACTTATCATCCCTTACTTGTGTGAATACCCTTTAATTGTGGACCAGCCCTGTGACAGCAGTGTGCAAGTCTTTAGGACTGGGTTCTCATGTGTTGCAGAAGGCCTTTAATGTTTACCACTGAGCTCCCAGTGATAGGAGAGACAACCAGGAATTGTAATTAAACCGTGAATGAAAAAGAACCTTCTGTTCAGTCACTTCAACCCTTCCACCACTCTGATCTGCTGTGAGTTTATAATGCAGTCTCTGAGAGCTTTATAACAAAAATTGGTGTTCAACCCACACGGCTAATCAAAATTAATATTAATGCATAGTATTCTGCTAGTCAAAACCTGGTGTGACGGCGGGTGCTCCGCTTGGTGCCTAGGTGGCCAACTTTCTCCTTTGGGTGAGTTGCTTCTAGAAAAGCTCTCAGGACACAGAGTTCTGAGCAGTTGCCATACTTCAGCTTGTACACCAGGGATGGAGGAAATGGAAGCAATTTCCACGTGCATAACTAGGAAGGCGTGCAGATTGAAGGTGTTTTAACTAAACACTAAAAAATTTCCTTGCAGAAAAAGAAAGGCGCAGAGGGGACCAGGACATTTAGTGCCCAAGCACAGAGGAAAGCTAACCTGGACTAATTTAACATATTTGCATATGAAGTGAGTGATACAGATCTGTCTTCTTTTCTTGAGATGTGAAACAATTATGGTCTTCTTACCATGAATTTTGTGGGGAGAAATCACTCTGACAGAAAAGGTTTTTAGCTACCTGAAATTTGCTGGCACAGTCCCTTGTTGTGCTGCTGCAAAAATGGTTTTAGAGCCTCAAGAGTTGCAATACTTTGATACAGCCATGTTTGTACTGCTGCTCATCAGCATCGTGTCTCAGTTTCTTCTGCTGTTTGCTCTTGTAAGCCTTTCTGTCCCAGGATCCTATACTCCTGATACATCAGTTTCCCTAAGCAAAACCAAACATCTTGTAATCAAAAGATGTGTGACATAGGGCACGCACACAGATGGAGGCACCACTCTCCCATGAATAGTGTGTGCTTTCTTCTTTGGGTACAACACAATGTTTACCAAGAATATCTGTGAAGGGAGAAGGTCAAGTTCAGTGTGATGGCATTGACGGGAGTGCCTTGGGAGGAGTCCTTCCTGGGGCTGTGTGCAGCCCCTCCCATCTGTGGGTGAGGACAGGCTTCCAAATGCTATCTTACCCATGACTTAGAGAGGTTGGAGCATCTCATATACGTGTTCAAAAGCAAGGACAATGATGGGCCAGAGAAGAAGCAGAGCCAATGCCTTCTGTTAGCTCCCACAGATCTGTGTTACACCTCCCTTTCTGCTTCAGTGGTTATTGTCCTTTTGGGAAGTGGATTTGCCCCTTGTGAAAAATTATGAGTGTTGACTGCTAGAAAACAATCAACAGGTAAAGAAATACAGTCTGCCATGTTCAGGTGTTTACCTGGATTAACTTACAACTCAAGTAAGTAGAAAGGCCAGAGTAAGAAGGAGGCCAGGCCTGCTCCATGGCAAGCATCTGAGATGCCTCGTATGTCTCTGCATGTTGAATGGGAGCTGGATGGACATTACGTCTGTATCTGTCCATTATGTACTATTTCTAGTGGCTTTGTCTTGTCCTCTACTCAAAATGTCTCATCCAGAGATTGTTTACATTGGATTCTTCTGGTTTCTGTGATTTGCAATGCTGAACAGGTGTCTCTGAGCAAAAAGTTCATCTTCTGAGGGGTTTAATCTCTGTGCCCTGACCACTGTCTCTGCTTATGCCTGTTCCAGTTCTGAGAGAGCTAGACCTTGATTTGGTAGTGTATTCAATTTACAAACTTCCCCAAGGCCAGAAAGTCATGGAATCACATAGGTATATACTTGGCTTAATCTATTCCCAATGAGAAATCCCTGATGGGTGGTGCCTTGGAGAAAGCTCTTTGCATAATTAGAGCTGCACACTCCATTTGCTAAGGGAGTAGAAGGAGAAATTTGCTGATTTGCCTGCGAGGTTCTCAACTCTTGTTTTCACATTTAGGTTTCTGTCTTTCCCACCCCTGAAGTTCCCAATTTGGCCTGAATGCATTTTGAATTATAACAAATATCTTGATACTCACACCCCATGAATGAGGGCAGAGCGCAGGGGGCAACTCCTGGCTATGTTCCCGTACTGAATTTAATTTTTCATTGATAATTAGACTCTCAGAGCCACCTGATATTTTTGACCAGCAGGAAACAAAGGCCCACTGATTGACTCCAGGGATAGATGCAAGCAGCCCCCACTGTGCTCACGCAGCAGCTTCACAAAGACTCAAAACAAGAGCTGTGGCAAATTGGCTCATCCGGCAAGTTTTGACTGGCCCGTGGTGTACAAGTAGTAAATTGAGAACTGATATTTCTGAGAATTATTTATTAGCAAAGCCCAGTGTCTCACTCCCCTTGTAGTTATTCTTTGCAAACAGCTTTTTACCAGTTTGGATGAGCAAACTACAGCACTTCATCATTTTTCTTTTATTCGGGTAATTATTAAAAGACAGCCAAGGTCTGTTCAGACTGGCAGCAGACTGCATCTGTACCCAGCTGGGCTGATACCTTAACAGTTAGGCATTATGTGTTTAATTGTATAAAAAGATAATGGGATGCATTTGCAGGAATTTATTGCAATGCAAACAATAAAAGATTATTATTTTGAGATTCATTTCTGGTGCTTTTTGTGTTGTTAAAATTCTAAATAAAGGTGTCATGGTGACAGTTTCTAGTGGAGTGACCAGTTGTAAGCATTTAGTACAAAAAAGGTGTGAAAATACTAGACTGAGACCAGTTAGCAGAAATCAGAGTTATACATGCTGAGACCTGCAGTGTTAAACCAAATCTGAGTAAGTCACGGATGGGAATTGATAACTCTTATTGTTTGATTTCTTTTATTTCTTTGATTTTTTTTTTTTAATAAAACCAACACAATGATGTACGGGAAGATGAAATGATGCCTGTTTTTCATTAGTTATATTTTCCTCAGCAGCACTTCCTGTAAGTAAGCTGAAAACAGAGTGCTGCTGCCAGGGTCACATGGAATAGGAAAAAAAGCTCCTGGCCCACATTGTGGCAATGCTCTTTGCAGAGTAAAAGAACTATTAGTCTTTCCCTACACAGCAAATAACATCTGTGTTGGTGAGGCTGTGCTTTGATGTAAACCTTCAGTTTTGGCTGAGAGATGAGAGCATGCTTGCCCTTGTCCTTATTTTCTGGACATGTTCATAGAAATGAGGAGGTTGTTGGTACTGATGAAACTTGCAGAACATGAAGAACCTTAGCTGTGGAGTACTGAGATACTTGGAGGGAGGGTCTTTTCCAGGTAAGAGACATGGGATGAGCTTTTCCTCTTGTGTTTATTTGAGCTGGGTGCAGGGGACAGGGCCAGATCAGAAAGCAGTGAATGTGCAAAGCCTGCTCTTACTAATCCCAGAAGAAGGTAGCAAGCAAGCAAATGTGCTGCCCAGACAGAATGAGGCTGTAGAAGAAATGTCCACTCAAGGGTGACACTACTTGCCTTGCCCTGCCAATGCACTTGGAAGTAAAGGAGAAATTACTGCTCAGAATCCTTAGGATGCGAAGGACCTCTTTGGAGAGAACAGAGATGTTTGTGCTGGCCATCTTTCCAGATGCTGGCCTGTGCAGGGTCCCAGTGATGTGAGAGGCACTGTTGGCACGTCCTCCAGCATGCAACTGCACAGACACCTCTGTGCTTGCCCCCATCGTGGTGCTCAGTGTGCACCTCCTGCACTTGACAGCTCAGAGAGGGACATCCTCACTTGGTTCAAAATGTGTAGCTCCTAATTAAAAGTCACCCCCAAACTGGAGTCCAGTTTTAGGCTGTCATATTAGTAACAATTTGACTAGAGTTTTTTTCCTGTAATTTCACCAGGGAGATCAAGTCAACCCTTTTCTAAATCGGTCTGGAGCTGCTAAGAGCCACAGGTTGCCCAATATCAGCCCCTGAGACTGGGGTGGCCAAACTAAGGATCACCTAATGACTTCTGGCTTTCAGAATGTGTTGAGGCTCCTCTGCAACCAAAAGTTAAATTTAGTTTATCCTTATGGGGCCACGTGCAGCAGTTGTACTGGGATTGGCTGTGTGACACAGGAAGTGAGACCACACAGGTACTGTGACTGCTGTCCCCCAGCAGCATTGTTTTATCCTCTCAGTCTTGGACAAAACAACACAATTATGGGATCTAAAGCTGCTGTCTTTGATGATGAGAAATTCTTTTGCAGCCTTGATTTTGAATACATTTGAACATGTTGCCTACAAGATGTAGACATAAATGAGCTATGCATTTAACTGGAGCAGTTGTGTATTCTGTTGGTGTCACTCAAATAAAGTGAAGCTCAGCAAACTATAAATGCATCTATTTAGTACTAAAAAACAGGTACCTCACCCTGGTAGAATTTTTCTAGTCCCATGATTTGTTTGCACCAAGGTTAAGCCAGACCCTGGGCAAGTTGAGGCATTCTCAGCCCCTGGAGGGACTTTCCTTTCTGCCAAGAAAAGGTTTCTGTGGTGCAAGGAGATCCTGGTCTTTCTTTCCCCTACAGATCCTTCCTGGCTGGCTCTGCTGTGCAGTCCTCCCTGCAGCATTCCATTGCTGCTCATCTCCCACAGGCAGTGCTTGGGAAACCCATGTGCAGCAAAGACTTTCTGCAACCGTGGGGCCTGCTGGGCCTTACACAGGTAGACAAGTACAAACCTCTAGTCCTGTACTCACAATTTGTGTTTTTAGTGCAATCAGCCACCAATTTATTATTCCCACCAACTGAATTTCCATGATATGGATTTCACCCCATACCTGAAATGTACCTGGATTTAGCTATGCTGGGCACTATTATAACACTTGTCCAGCACAAGGAATTGTGGATTCTTAGTTTTCCTCCTAGGCTGGCTTATGCTTCTAGTAAAGAAAGGAATTAGGTCTATGCAGGTCTTAAGACCAGGGCAGAGTAACCATGCAGATATCAATCCTTTGAGGAAAATTAATAGCAAAACACACAGGGCATATGGGCCACGACTATGTCATTTGCTGAATGTATTCAACTTCCTCAAAGTGGAAAACTGCCCTGATTTGACAGAGTAAAGAAAGAACATAAAAATGGAAGGACAGTTGTGGTCCAGTTGTCAGAGAGACTTGAAATTAATTTTGAACATTTGAATCAGAGTGAAGTGAGATATCTCAGGCACGTAATCTGCTCATTAAAAATACCGCTTCCTGATGGCTGAGACTGAAATCTCCAAATATTTTCAGATAGACAAAAACAGACAAAATGACATAAAAAAACAGCTTGGGGATTTTTTTTTTAAGTTAAAAGTTCTGATTTTTTAGATCTAAGGATCATGTTTTGACACCAGATTTGGCTAAATACAACTAAACTAGTCATAAGCGCAAAATACTATTTATTTCTTCTTCTCATGCAACCCAAATACCTTCTCTTCTTGTCAGCTTAAAATGAAAGGTTATTTTTTTTTTTCAGTTTAGCCACTGAACTGAGGATTCAATTATTTGCATACCCTGGTTGTAAGACATTCTAATATTTATCTTGCTGCTGCTGCTGCTGGAGACACAAGAATTATCTGCTGTTCTGGTAGGGAAACAGAATTAAAAACCTCCTGAACATGTAGGTCCATTATTTCCATTTCACAATAATTATGCAGTGTGTTAAACAATGTTCACTTCCATCTGATGCAAAGCCTGCTACCTGGAAATACACAATTACCATAATACCTTGCTGGTTAGACATACGGTGAGACTATGATTATGCAGAATGTTGGAAGAACTTTGCGTATAAAATTATTCTTGAGGAGAAGTAGGGGGGAAAAAAACCCATGAAGTAAAAAGCTAAGCCAGCACATTATCTAATTCTCAATGTAAAATAATGCAGAAGTGCGGAAGATGAACATCTGATTTGTCACATCTGATACGCTAATGTTTTATCCAAAAGGAAGAACACATTGTAACATGCTCATTCATCTGCATAAACACCACCTGGCCCTTTACAGGCACCTACTCAAGTAACAAAAGTTAATGGCAGCCCATTTGTAGCCATTTCACTGGTAGAGATGGAAAGGGCTAGGTTTTTTTCTTTTTAAAGAAACATATTTACATGACTGTCTGTTGAGGAACAGCTTCGCTCTCAATGCTTGCTTTGAAACCTCATTCTCAGTGACTGTAAATTAAGGAAATTTCCAAGAAATGTTAGAAAATATTATTTAAAGTCTGTACCAAGCATGCTCACACACAGGCACGCGTACACACGCAAACAACGCACATGCAGGCGCAGTTTTTAACCCCTAGCCATCCACTGCTGTAGAGACACATCAGAGGACTGTAAGGCAAAGCTGTATTTACCCAAAAGGGCTATGCTGGTCATAACCTAAAGAGCAGTTAGATACAGTTTCTAATGTATGGCTGGGGATGAAACAGATTTGTTGCTTGTTATTTTTTTTAACTGGAGCATCATGGTGGCATGCTTCAGTAAACATGCCTTTGTGCTACATTACACATATGTGTATATCATCATTTTGCTTTCAGACTAAAATAAAACCTGGGCAACCAATTCACTAAAATGCTGTGCACCAGCTCTGCTGCCTTCACAGCAAATGCAGGCAGGAAGGTGTGAAAGCCAAAATGAATAGGTGAATTATACAGCAACAAAAAGGGGTTTTTGCCTTATGAAGTGCCTAGGTCTGGCTAAATTTCATGGCAGCAGATAGGAGCAGTCTTGTAGAAGGTGCAGCAGGACCTGGGCTGGCTCTGTTCTGGTGGAGCAGGATTGGGTGAAGTAATCACTTTCCAGCCCAAACTATCCTGCAGCTCTGCGTGCATTGTCCCCATGGGCCCCTTGGCTGAAGAAGTATTTTCCCCAGTTCCAGGATGTTGCTGGAGCTCTTGGACAATGGAAGCTGTTTCCACATATGTGGTGGGGTGACTCAGCAGGAGGCTGGCTGGCTGTAGTTACCTCTGGGAGGAAGAAGGCTGGAGGTCCTTGCAATCACTAACCATTCTTGACCAGGTACTTAAAGTGTCTGGAGAAAGACCATGGCTGGTATATTTGAGTGAGTTCATGTGTACGTGGGATTTAACCTAGGTGCAAAGTTGGAGGCTTTGAAGAAGACTGGGAACAAGACTTGGGGAGCTGGACCTCCACATCCCTCAGCAGGAGGGCCAATATGCTGTCCAGAGCAGGACCCTTAAGCTGAGGCAGGCTCACATCAAGGCCTCAGGACACCACCTTAATGTCCTCAACACCCCTGGCCAGCCCCTAGAGTTCCTATTCACAGCCTGCCACTGGTCCAGGAGCTCCTTACACTCTCCTTATGGGGAACAGTTGAACACAGAGCTCCCTGTGTACAGCCAAGCAATGCACAGGCTCACAGCCCAGCTGCTGGAGCAGAAGATCAATTTGAAGCTGCAGGAGTTAAACAGCAAGGTTCTCCCAGGGTGCCTTGGGTGAGTCAGGTGGGAGCTGTTAGCAGTTATGAAAGAAGATAAATGGGCTTGATCAGCAGTCAATTTAAATGCTCCAGAGCAGTCTGCTTCTGTCCTTCGTTACTTCAGGGATTGTTACCCTGTAACAGGGACAGGGCCGGAATACACCATTGGGTATTTTGCCTTCTGAATATGCTTGATAGGTCTCCCTCTCTGGACAAGCCCAGAAAACTGCAAAGAGCTGGTAACTATGGATGATCCTTCTCTACATGGGATTTCTGAGGTAATGGGTCTCTGACACCTCCCTTGTGTTTGTGAGAGAAGGCATCTATTGCTCCACTGGCTTCGCCCTGTATGAATATCTTTTAAGTTCTGATGGCACTGCCTCAAATAATACTTTTGGTTTACAGCCCCTTTTTTTAGCATATGTGCAACTAAGAAGACTCCATGAGAATCAGTACAGGTCTCTTGTATAGCTATGGGATCTACAGATATTGCAAGAGAGAAGTACAAGGAAAAGAGGGAAAACAAGCAGGTTCAGTCCTGATGGCAGGGACCTCAATTCCACTTTACACAATTCTACCAGGTATAATTTTCTTTTCTCATATGAGTAAACACTTATATCATACTCTTTCTCTCATGCACCCTCTTACATTTGTTTTCTTTTTTTCTGGGTGTTCTCAGAGATGTCTATCTTTAGTCTGTCACCAGTGTTGTAAGTTTCTTCAAGTTGCAAGTAGATAATCACCCCAACAATGTGAGGCCCCATTGTGAGAACTCCTGTGGATATAGTCCCTGTTTGATGAATTTGGGAGCAGCTGAATTACCAAAAGACTAACTAAAGATAGGATATTTGGTTGTGACAGGAATTTTGTTTTGCTACTAATGTTTTTTATGGGCTTATAACTAAATATATAAGTTTGTGCATTCTTGTTCCTGTTGTGATTTTAGTTTTAGTTGGTTTTTTTTTTTTTTTGGTGTGTGTATTCTTTGTTTTGTTGTTGTTTTTGTTTTTTGTCAAGTAAGGCTCTGTATTTATCAATATTGTGATCTGTGTTTCATTGCCAATTTGGATCTTAGCCAGCACCCTTGCTACCCTCAGCCTTAGAGATCCCAGCAGAGTTGGTGCCTCTTGAACTGATTTCCTGAAATCAATTTCACTTTTTTTTCTCTCTCTGAGAATATATGGGATCTCAGTCACACACAGAAGTCCTGTGAGTAGCAAAGGGAGTGCTGTTGTCATCATTCTCTCTGCATACCTTGATAGAAAGAAAGGCTGTTTCTCAAAGTGCCATTGTACACATGCAGAGGGGCATAAAGTGAGTGCAGAGTACATCATAGCTACATGCATATTTGAAATAAAAGTATCCCTGTTAGCCCAGTCTACTGAAGAAAGGAGAATGCCAAGAGAATACTTATCTTTTTTTGCCTGCGAGGGAAAACAGATATGAGATCAATGGGAGTCCTCAAAGGTGAGTTGAGAGGGTCCCTTTAAGAGTAATCAATGTTCTGGGCTTTTTTTCCACAAGGGGAAAATAGTTTTCTGTTTGCCTTTTTCTTTCTTTTTTTTTTTNNNNTTGCCTTTTTTTTTTTTTTTTTTTTTTTTTTTTTCCTTCTTTTTCAAAGAAGTGCCATTAGGTGTCTCATTTGCCAGCTAAGCAGAGGGCAGGGGTGCCAAAGAACTTTTCAGGTGGTGCAGGACAGGAGGAGTGACTGTAATCAGGATTATTCTGTCCTCTTGATGGAGGGGGACTCTGGAATTATGGTAGCGCCTTTGGGTGATGGCAGAGGTGGTCTGCCAAGCAGAGAGCCAGCTGAACCTGTGAGAGTGAAGATGACTTCATACCACAGAGGTAAGAGAGAGCCTTATCCAGCATTCCCTCTGCCTCCAGCATGATTTTAAAACAAATGCATCTTTTAAGTGTCAGGTACTTGGGCTCTTCAAAGCGCATTAGGATTTCTGTGTCCTCATCCATCCACACACCTTTTGAAATGCCCCTATTGGTGTTGCAACAAAAACTATGTGAGAATTGAACCCACATCTCCTGGATGTAAAAGTTCTATAACTCCTACATGTCTCTCCCCTGATGGGGGAGGTCAGTCTTTTAAGTTCTTGTTATGTAAAAAAAATGAACTGGACTCTTGGCTGTATTTGTTCTCCAGGTTGTTTATTCTTTTCTTATCTACAGTTTCTGCACACCAGGCTTAACACCAGCCCAACGCGAGGGAGAAGGCACACCAAAGAGCCCCTAACACGCAGATCCAAGGCTCTCTTAAAGATAATTCACCCACTTATCACCCAAAATGCATATTATTTCTACTTTTCTACCAATTACTAACTAAGCTTCCATTCATGTAACGCTGCACTGCGGCAAATTCTAAGCAATCACCCTGTGCCACCAACACTGCAGAGTATGGAGTAGATGAAGGAGGAAGAAGCCTAAAAACCATGAGGATCTTCCATTTTGTCTTCATTTACTTATCATTCTAACAAACCCAAAAATCTACATTTTTCACCCTGTGATAAATTACGTATTATATTGCTACCTAATTTACATTCCTGACAATTCTCTCTCATCCCAAAGCCTAGGAAGCCCCTTCCATGGACAAAGGTTAAAAGCAGTATTTTTCAGAGGGTTTGGATCCTTTAACACACGCAGGGAAATATTTTCTGCATTCCAGATTCCAACACCTGGGACCCTCAGCTAAAGAGCAGTGAGATGCAGCACCTTCCTGCAGAGCATGGCACTGATGATGTGCTTTCCCTCTCTGCAGACAGCAGGTTATGCACCACCCAAGCCCCCTTCTTTCCCTCCTGTCCAAATTGTCCACATACATCTTTAATACACTAGGCTGGGACTTAAAACTGTTTCCCAGCTTTGTAGCAGTAGTCTCAGGACCATGACTGTTTCTGGCATCCACAGTAAGAGCAAAGAACCCTCAAAGCCCAGCTTGTAACTGGAGTGGTGCAGAGAGCACTGTGCATGGCCTGAGCAGGAGCACCACTGTGGTGGTGGCTGAATGAACTTTGAGCCTAGAAATAGGAAGCTTCATTTGGACACGTGCATGAATGCAGGTAACAGGTCCACACTTGCAACTGTGTTTACAGAAAACCTAAAATTACTACTCTGCTAATTAGTAGAATGTGTCTGAAAATGGTATAAATCCATTCTGCAGAATTTTTGTCCAATTCAGCAGTTAAGCATAAAAAGTGATATTTTTTTTTTTTCAAAGGCAGACATGTTTTTAGCAGTTATCTGCTACAAATGTGAGCCTGTTTTTTGGTGGTTTTTTTTTGTTCATGTCCCTTGTGCATCTGTAACATTGTAATAATTCAGTCTGTGACATTAGATCAGAATCTAGCCCACTGACTCATGACTAAAATTTATTTGTTATGGAATATAAAATGTTTTAGATGGGGGCGGGACCATGGCAGAGCATTTTCCTTATTCTGCTCCTTAGAGCTGAAATGGAAGAAATGCACAAGCAGCTCTATGGTCCACTAGTGAAAATAGACTATTATGCACAGCCAGTCATATGTGCTTATGTTCTGGGTTTAAGTGGATTAAATAAGGTGTTATTTACAAGGAAATAATGTTTTTGAAATTACTAGAGCTTCGCTCTTTCTTTGCAGCCCTATGTACAAGCTTTCCATCAAGATATGCTGATGGATTGTTATGTTTCAGCTGGTATAACTGCTGTCTTTTTTGGAACAAAGGAGCAATTAGAAATCATTGGTTATAAAAGCTTCTTTCCTTCTGTTATAAGAGCATTTGTCTTTTGCTGACCCTTTTGAAAGTTGCAGTTTTGAAAAAAACCTTGAGAGAAAGAGGCCTCCTTGTCTTTAATCTAAGAGCAAAGTAAGAGCCTAAGTAACTGTCTATGGTCCTACTTTAATCAAGTTAATGCAGCCTGCTAGACTACAGGCTTTGCTCAGTACAAAGAGACACTCAGATGTAAGCTCATGAGTGGATACTTTCACAGGGCATTCCACTAAAAATCAGCTCTATGAGATAAGAGATCAGGTCCAAGAGGAGTCAATGACACGGCATACAGGAGACTGATAGGGGCTGGGAAGGATGCTGGGGTGTTGTGGACGAGAGGTGTAGTAGCAAAAGCCAGCTGGGCCCTCTCTCTGGCATAATTTTCTTTATAAGGTGCTTGTGAAAAAGAAGTGCACTGTGATGGACCTTTGTTTAGTTCAAAGGTTTTTACCTCTTTATTCTAAAGCCCCATTGTGAATTCACAGGGCTTAAAATATGTATCACTGTCCCTTTCATTTTATCCTTCTGAAAGAAATCAAAGGCAAATAAAAAAAAAGTTTTTTTCCAATGAGCCTAGTCTGTTTGAAATTGGGTGCTGTTTGTACATATGGTGTCTCCATATTGTGTGTTCGGGAGAATCTTTTTGAATTTTGTATACAAGTTGGTTAGACATTATACTTGAAAAAAAGGGATGTGGAAGAAAAAAAAATCCAGGTAACTCCTAGATGAGTAAAATACTCTTTCTGTTCTGCACCCCAAAGAGAAACTTTAGAACCTATTTTAAAATAAATATCACTAAAAACTTCCTATTCTCTCACTATAGCATCATTCCTTTTTTTTTTTTCCCCCCCTCCTCTGCATTATAAAATTTGTGGACATTCATTTGATGTTTTTTTAATTACTGCAATCCTTCACCTCCATTTTTATCAGCTCTTAATATATAAAACAATACCTTTAAAACATAAATGCATCTTTCTGCTCTCCAGAAGCTTAGCCTAGGCAGAAGAAACAACAAATAAGACTGAATGTACAATAAAATCCACAGGGTTTAGTTCTGCTTCTTTTTACAAATAATAAATACAGTACTGCAGCTGCATTGCTCCACATCATATGCAAAAGAATTTTGTCATGATTGTCACTAATTGTTTGAGGATATCTCGTTTGCAGCTGTGGGCATATTTTTCATTTAGAAGGAGAGAATTGTGTGCTTTCCCTATTTGCAGGGCACTCGGTGTTCTCTGCTGACATATGATATGTAGTTTAAATTCTATCTTTTATCCGCTCAATACATTTAAAGCATAATCTTAGTGATTGACAGTTTTCATGAAAAAAAAAGATATGATCTGGTTTTACTGTGAAGACAGAATAATCTGTTAACAGAGCAAAAATATTGGTGACACTACAGTGTTTCCAAAGGAAATATTTTGTGCATCATTCTGGGATGTGAATCAAAACAATCATGACAGGTGAATGAAAAGAAGAAAATTAAGATATAGCTACAAACAAAAGCAGCATTAATAATTCAGGTAAATAAACTTCAGTATACAGAAAGGAAGCATGCTGTCAAGGTGATGGAGAATGTTTCCTCAAGTACAGCACATCTAGGCAGCAGAAAAATATAGAGTGGTTTAATATTTTACGTTTCCACAAGAGCTTTTTGTATCCCAAATTTCACTCCCCTTCATATATATTCCTAGTTAATATTATTTAGTGGGGTCCACAAGCTAAACCCAGTTAAATGAGCTTGGCTTTTATTATGGAGAACTTCATTATAAATTTAAGGTACAGAGGACGGCTGCACTGGCATGTGGGATGGGTGTCTGTCTTCTTCTTTAATATACTGCAATTTACTGATATTCATCTTTAATTGACATGCTGAAACCTCACTCTCAGTGACTGTAAATTAAGGAAATTTCGAAGAAATGTTAGAAAATACTATATAAAGGCTGTAACAAGCATGCTCACACACAGACACACACTAGACCTCTGCCTAGTTAGGCCTACTCTCCTGGCTCTGACTTGTGTAAGTTACTGGGATCAATCAGCAACATTTAAATGGTCATGGAAATTGCCTTCTATTTAGCCATGCAGATGCAGGCAGGTGCATTTGCCAGTGATTCTGGTGTGCTGTGGAGCACGCAGGGCTTGGTCCCGCTGCTGCCCTGCACCTTCAGAAATGCTTCTCAGCCTGCAGCAGAGGTCCCCACCCACCTTGTGGGGTTTTCAGTCCTGCTGACCCAACCGGGGAGAGCAGGGAAGCAAGGCCATGCTGTAAGAGCAGGTGTTTGGGTACCCTGGCAGGCAGCCAGAGATTCCTTTGCCCTGAGGAGGAGAGTGATGACCCCCTGTCCCCACCCTCCTCTTGGGGAGAGGGCTTTAGCTGTGGAGTTACCTTGGCGGGGTTCAGCATCTGAGGGTTTTTGCTTGTGTCTGCCATGAGCAACTTCTGGGCACGGGACAGAGAGAATAGGGAGTGCAAAGCATTGCTGTAGCTTTTTTTTGACTCCTGTCCACCTTTCAGTCGCAGCTAATGTCAGGTTTTCCTCTGATAGCTCCACTACTGTTCCCTCTTAAAACTCACTCTTGAAAACCAAGCCTGGCGTAATTGAATGCTTTAATAACAGTTATGCCTTTAGTTGTAGTGTTTTTATATTCTCATTTATGGTAGCAAGCACGAAAGGCCCAGGTTTCACCAGTATTTTAAATGATTTCATATAGTCTTACAAAAGGCATTAAATGTCACTGGTGTAAGAAAAAAAACCCAAACCAAACCCACAAACTGCAGGAGCAAAACCAATTTGCATGTGTGACTCCAGTGCAAACTCAACTGCATCAGTGATTATAAATATTCCTCTATGGAGAGAAGCATGTGTATTATAATAATTATGCATTAGTGCCTCATTAGTAGGGGGTAACATCCACGCTGTTTCTTTTTCCTCTGGTGTATTTTTGATAAGTTAACATTTAAAAAATCCTTATTTGCCGTAATGAGGAGACTGTGCGTCCTCGTGGCTCTGTGTGTGAGCGTCACCGTGGCAGGGAACGCCACCGTGGCCTGCTCGGGCTCCGTCACGGGGCGGGCTGAGGAGGAGCCCGTGGGGCTGTACGGCTGTGAAACAAACAGTGCTGCTGTGAGTCCCTCTGGCTCTCTGTGCTGCCCTTGGAGCCCACGGCATTGGTGTCCCCGGCCCTGCCGTGGGCCCAGCCCCGCGCCCCGGCCGGCGGGAGGCGGCACGGGCGGGCCTGGCGCAGCGGGGCCGGGGCCTCGGCAGCCTTTGTGCGCACCGGGGCCTGCGTGTGAGGCCCTTGGGCGCTGCCTTGCCTTCATTTCCTTACCATTGCACTGCCCCAGCGCTGCTGAACGATTTGGTGATGAAACGATTGTATTTTTCCGGATGCTGATTATTAACAGCACTTGAGATATCAAGTGTTTGTGAAGGAAAGGCTATAGTGGTGCTATATATACTTTTAATCCATCACAGCCCTGTGATTTTTAGTAAGGACCAGGAAAAGATACCTTAACACACCATTTAATCTTTTTTTTTACTTTTATAAGTAATAAAAGTTAAGTGTCTTTGCAACTTTGTTTGGGGCAGAGACTTATGTCTGCATATAGACTGTGTTAATCCTGAAGAGAGATCCAAGATAATGAAGGAATGAAATGCTTTTGAGACTTTTCTTACTGTCACTCCTGCTACCAGAACTATAATTACATTATCAAAAAGAAATTAGTGCTAACCAGAGGAGTAATTCCGTTGTGCATTTTACCCCATGATTAATTTTCTTTGTGCCTTCCATGTTAAGATGGCAGTTCGTAGAATTGCAGAGCATGAAGATGCTTAACTAACCCTTTCTGCTTACAGAAAGCAAATTGACTTTGGAGCAAATCGCCTTCACACTGTTTAGAATGACAAAATAGTACATCAAGGAAAAAATATACTAATTGATGGCTTTCTAAATAAAGCATGAGCATAGAATTATGCTAAATTGGTTGTCTTGTGCCTCAAATTAATCTCTTCATTATATGGCACTAGACTGAGTGTTTTGTGTTTCGATCCATCTTTTAGAACAGCATTTGATTAATCAACTTAATGATGACAGTTTTTAGCTTGTGACAAATGATACATTTATGCAGGCAATGTTTCAGATGATCCATGCTATTGTAAGCCTAAAGAAGAGAAACATCAATTTAGAAGATTAGATTATTATGCTGTGTTTTATACTCTCTATAGTTTCTCTAACGAAAAAAGTGAGGTTTAGATTATACGTAGACTGTCACCGGAAACAAATAATATTAAATAAAACTTATATATATAGTATCTGCCTTCCCCCAGTAAATATTTAGCTTGAGAAATAATGTTAACTGCATATTCAGTCAAATGCTAATGGGAACTTAATCAAAAAAAGAAATCATTGCAGTTCACAATGTGATCACAAGTGACTTTGTTTTAAAAAGTGAAAACATTTTTAGCAACATATTCACATTGCACTAGGCATAAATTAACTCTTCACATGTAAGCAGAAATCAAACTTGTTTTATGAGGCAAGAAATCAGGCAATCAAACTTCAGTGCTAACAAATGAGGGGCACCAGCCTCCACCCCAGAGCCCCTGCAGAAAATGTGAATTGCCTCCTCAGAGGTGGGTGACAGGGCACATTGTCACCAGCACAGAGAGGCTCCTAAACCATATCTGGCTCCTTTCACTTAAGTGTAATGTGGAGGAACCCAGCTGCTCCAGGGGAGGAGTTTTTGTTGGACTGAACTTTCTTTTGTGCTTGGTGGTGCAAAATGGTGTTTGTACATAGCACTCTCATCGCCAGGAGGGGCAGAAGCAAGTATTTGATCACAAGCATCTCCTCAGTGTTTCAGAAACGTTTTTGTTTCTATGCAGTTTGTGTAGTCTTCCATACTGAACATACTTGATAAACCATGTTTGAAATCTGACTGATTTTTCCCCTTCCCTGATTTGACTATCTAGACTTAAAATGATAATCTTGGAAACTTAAAAAGTGAGATACGTACATAACCTACAAGTTCAGTCCATTAGTCTTTAGGCAAATAATTTTTTTCTAATGGAAAAATTCTACACATTTATGATACCAAAAATATTGGTTTTAAAGTCATTAAAGCTCAGGTATCTTATGAATAATCTTTTCAGTTAATGGGCCACTGCTGTTTGAACTTTGCCAGTTTCCTCACTGGCAAAATGGCTTATCTTAAAAGTCTCTAAATATTTAATAGAGATCAGGAGGAGAGTGGGATATCCACAGGTGGGACAGAAATAAATTAATTAAAACCCCTCAAAAATCCTAGATTAAAAGATTTGAAATCGTTCTGGTGCCAGAGTCTTGACAAGCTTTACAACAGGCTGTTTAAATATATATATATATAAATTGAGAATAATGAAGAGAAGATAAGAGTTTGGTAGTGGGAGCACAAGCCAAGTGTGCCTGGATGATGCACGGTGCTGAGAGCGCTGCCACATTCAGAGGGACCTTGGAAGCTGTGGGAAACATGTTCCCCACCATGGGGAGAAGATCCTGGTTGTGAGTGGCACCAAGGAGGGGCTCCTGCAGTGCAGAGGGTCCCTGGGGGTGCATGAGCCTGGGGAGTAGCTCTGGTCCTGGGGGCTACATGTGCCCATGCAGGGCAAGGTCCTGTGCAGCAGTGTCCTCTCTGGGTGGGCAGAGGGCTCTGCAGGTGCCAGAGGGAGGGGGCTGCTGCGGCCAAAGTGGGGCCGGCCCTCCCCACTAAGGCTCCTGCTGGCTCTGGCCAGCAGCTCTGCAATGGCAGGGAAATCGCTGGTCTGGCTGTGTGTGCCAGCACTTACCCTGTTTGGATGGGCAGCTTCACATGCTGCTTGTTGTGTTTTATAGCTGTGCCGGTCTGTGCACGTTGGTTTGATCCCTGATGGTGCCAGAACAGGCGCAGAGTTCACCAGCTTGAACGCGTCAGCTGTCGGTCATCTGTGTGTGCAGGTACAGCTGATACAGGAC
>VYXF01012266.1:1550715-1725715 GCA_013397295.1 Polioptila caerulea | reverse complement strand
GGATTTGCAGTGGCTACAAGAGGATGTTTTTTAAAAGCTTATAAACAGATTTTATTTGTAAACCACTGAGACTCAATAAACATGGGGCTGCACTATATTGGTTTATGACACCACTTTTTAAAGCTGATCCACTTCATGAAGTTAAATGCTATCTGCAGTCTCCAGTTTATGTTTTTAAATGACAGAAGATTGCTGCTTTAAAACCCTAGATCCCAAAAAACTGCCAAAATCTGGAGCTGTGCAGGACTGATGCAGTGCTGGTGAGCTCTGTGGGTCCCACAGCTGCCTGTGCTGTGCTGAGCTTGCAAGCTGTTCTCCCCACTGGTGTCTCCCAGAGCACATTCCCTAGCAACAAATACCTACAAATTCAAAGGTATTTAAAGTACTTGGATTGCCTTGTGCATAATAGTGCCCACTGCAGAAATATCACAGCTATGTCAAAGATGATGTTATCTCCACAAAGATTATCTCCCTCTCAAACTGAAGCTTCAGGAAGCACAGCTGAGTTAACCTGATCATTAATGTGATGAAGTGTTCTCACCTGGAGGATAGTTTGATGTCCTCTTTTTCCTTCTGTTCATTGAAGAGGAATTTGATGTACTACAAAAACTGAAGAAGGTAGAACCAAAGAGAAATACCCTTGGGAGGCCATTTTAACACAAATCTCAACCAGAGCTGAAATGCATGTGCCCTTTGCAACCATACCTAAACTGTGTTATGGAAGGAGACTTTGCTTTGTATCTTTCCTTGACTTTCAGCCTCTCTGTGGAATAAAATGCACTCAGGTGCTTAGTAGCCATTTACCTCCAATGTATTGTCAAATTCCAGTCTTTCTTGATGGTTTGCAAAGCTTAAGCATACCTATAACAGACTGTTATTTTACAGTCATTAAATAATGATGATACTCTCTGCCAGCTTTCTGCTGGCTATTCTTAGCAAAAGTCAGAGGAATTTTCTAGCAGAGAAACATTTAAGATGCAGTGCAGTATCAATAGCAGCTCCAGAGGTAGGTTATTTTCTTTGTGATGTCTCAGCTGGTTTCCTTTCCAGAAAAAATAAAGGCATGAAAAAATAAAGACAAAGCTCAATAGATCTTCTGGTAATGCAATTCTTCCCTGTCCGTGGACAAGAGATGATTATATTGTTGTATTATACTAATACAAAAGGCATTTGATATCTTATAATAATTGTTTAATTCTGAAATTCCAGTGAGCAACTTAATGCTGTGAATCCAACAGGAGAAAAACCTTCTTTTGTCCAGAGGAAATCTGTCTTGTTGGTCCCTGTTTCTCAGTGATGCTTGCAGGCCAGGATGAGACACACACTGCAGTGATGGGAGCATGAGAGGCTGGGCATGAAGGGCTGCATCCAGTGGTTTGCTCAGGGAGGAAGGAGCCGCGAGCCACAGGCAACTTTCAACAAAACAAGGATCAAGAAACTGGAAAGAAGAATTCGGTAAAGATTACTTCAGAAAATAGTGGCGTATGATCTAAGGTCACAACACATTTACCTTTTTCACTTCAGTTTTCTTCTAAAACCGTCTTGTATTTGTCTTCACATCTGTGTAATGATGTACAGCTACAGGGCTAACATTCACATTTTGCTATGATTGTCTTCAGCAAATATGTCTGAAGGGGCTGCAGGGCTGAAAAGAACTCCTCAGCCAAAGTCATTGTGACAAAGTAACATAAATGAGGAGACTCTTGCACACGTGACTGTACTTGGAAGATGCGTTACTTTGTCAAGCTGTAGTGTGGCTTTGGCTGTCTGAGCTGACTGGAGAAGATTTCCATTTCCTTTTGCCTCCTGAATTTTACAGTTTCCTACAGTTGCCCAGGTTTATTCTCACTTTTGATTTTAGAATGATTCAGAAGCACCCTGGAGGTGGTCTAGCTACTTAAGCTTCCAGTCAGTGAGAGAGAAATTGTGCTTGCAGTGTGATAGAGATCACTCTATGCAAACTGCTCTCCCACTTGAACTACTGTGCTTCAGATCTAAGACACAGCATTGGATGCTCTATTGCAGTCTTCTAAACTTCCTGTCATGGTCTATGTTTTGCTTAATAGATTTCTGAAGGAATGTATTGATTTCACTACAGAATGACAGTGACTTTTATGTGCTGCTCTACTTTATCTTACATTGTGATAGCCCCACTGAGTCCCTCTAGCTCTTACCCCGCATCCAACCTGTGAATCAAGAGCTGCACATTTTGAAAATCTGCTTGTTTACTCCAAGTGGGTTGGAGAGCTGAAGGGGAGGACTCAGATATCTAAATATTCATCAGCTTTTTACCATTTGCACTACTCAAAGGCTCAGTGTTGCAAAAATCCACCTGTGATTCTTCCTTGGGACATGTGCACGTAGAATGCAGCTGTGAAGCCCTGAAAGGAGATGTGAACAGGTTCTGGAAGTTTGCTGGTTTCAGTGTTCAGTTGTAGGAGCAAGCTGTCTGTCAATGATGGGTCACATGGAGTTCTTGTCTTGTCCTTGTATGACTTTAGCAATGCTCAGGTGAGTTGCAGTTACTACCTAAACTCTGGTGTCAGTTTGGGGATTTTCTTATCCTTGCTGTTGCCTGCTCCGTCTCCAAGCTAAAGGGGATGTCACTAAAGATGGAGAAACCTTCATTCATGCACAGTGGCAGCTCAAGAGCAAGGAATCACCCCTGTGGGTGTTGAAGGAATGGAGGAACCAGAGGGTTCCCTTGTGAAAATCCTTCATGATGCACACATGCTTTTTCAGGAGTGCTGAGGGTCAGGCTTTTCACCTGACCACATAGTGTTTGATGATTTGCAGCACTGGGAGCAGAGGGCCCCCAACAAGAGATAAATCCATTAGAATCATCTTGGTTAGCAGATTTTGCTGGACACCAGTGTGTTCAGAAACATGGTCACAGCAATTTGTTCTTGTCTGAATCCAGCATCCTCTTCTTTTTGTGTTGGCCTCAGAGACAGGCTGGCAAAACTCCCCAAATGGTGACTTTCACATGCAGTTCTTCTTACATGTTACTGAATAACACAATAAACACCCTGAAGGCTACTGCACATGGATTTATTTGTCTTAGTGTAACTATAAATGTGAAGATGGATTGCCAACATAATGTATCTATGAAGGAAGTTAAGTAATAAATAAGGACTTTTGATTTGAAACAGCACTCTGCAGAGTTTCAGAGAAACTAGGGGGAGTTTCCTTTCCTGCTTTCCTGCTGCTCTACCAGCTAAGAAATATGTATCTAAATATATAGATAAATACATCTACCAAACTATGCAGGAAAAAAATGGAAATCATATTGAACAAATACGTGACCAGTGAGAGAAAATTTATAGTCATGGCATTAGCTCTGCAATACCAGCTCATCAACAGGTACTTCTAACATATTGCTTTGTCCCAGAAATTAAGCAAGAAGAGACAATCCATCCTCTTTTACTGTGGGTTACTGAGGGTTAAAATCTGGAACTATCTCAAAGCCTACAAGATCAAAAATATTGAGCTGTGTCTGATAAGTACCTCAAGGCTTTGGTATGGAGATTACTTGGGCATTTAGTCAGACAGTTAACAGGTATATTAACTAATCTGAACATTGGAAAAAACCCCAGCATTAATATAAAAACATATGTAAATGCTTTTCATGTAACAAAGTTCATGATTTTTCTCTCCATTGTGGATCTGCCTAGAAATATATTTTTCCCAATTTTTGTGGCTTAGAACCAGTCACTATTCCTTTCCTTGTCTAACTAGTTCCACCTATTGGTATCATGATAGTCTAAGATAGCAAGTAAATTGCTTATTTATTGATTTTAAACAGTACAAAAGTAATATTTTGAAAATTAGTGGGATTATATTAAAAATCCTACAACTGATGTAGGTTCTTCCACTAGAAATTTTGAATAGTTTAACACTAGTGAAATGGAGTGTGGGACAGTGCATTCTGCTTCTGAGCTTAGTGAAAATGACCTGGGAATATTAAGGGCTGAACAACTGCTGACAAAATAACTGAATCTTCTGTTGAAGAGAAACTGGCAAAGTCTGGCATTTTCTCAAGGCCAATTTTGTTACCTGACACTCTGCCAAAAAGGAGGTATGAGTGACAAGGTTAAGGACTCATTCGATGGCTGTGAAATCAGCATCAAACAAACAGCCACAGGGAGTGCCAGACCATGTTCAGTCCTTTGCCTGGAGTCTCCTAATATTGGGATTACTCTTGACAGACAGAGCAAAGACTTCCACTGGCCTAGGCAGGCAGAATGAGCAACACGAAACAACTTACTACAAAGCATGCAGATAGTGACACAGTGGCAGAAGCTGCCAGTGAGCCTTTGCTACTTTTAAAGCCTCTATGTCTTAATTTACATTTATCTGAATACTTCTTCCTCTGATGAAGAAAAAAGTCAATACATAGTCAAAAGTATTTTCTGAACCTTGGGCAAAATGGCAGTTGCCTATTTGAACTGGCATACAATAAGAATCTGACAACCAGATAAACAGAACAAATTTTTCTTGTTGCCTGTTGAGTTTGTGTCTCGTAGGAGACAATAAGGAAATTTTCTATGTAGTTGAAGTGACTTTAGCCAAACAGTGATTTTAGCCATTTAATAAGGTTTCTTCTGCAGGTGATCATTTTGCTGGTGGCCAGGTTAATTTGATCAAACTTGTTAATTTCAATCATGTTCCCTGAGAGGATGATGAAAAGGCCTCCATAGTTGTAGGGGTTGTAAGTATGCAACTTACACTCTACTCACTATTTATTCAGCTTCAGGTGGTGAGCTGTGTCTTCAACTCATCTTCTTGATTGCTCTAAGAGTGCTTATACTCTTCTCAGAAAGGTGAGTCTTCACACACCTCCAGCCATCCATATCCCCCAGGTGGACCTGCTGACAGTGACAATGGTGATAAGTTACAGACTGGATCCCAAGGTAAGTAACATCCCATGGAGCAGCAGAATATGGTATTTATCCAAGAAGAGAAGCCATTATTTATAAGAAGGCAAAAGCTGAATTGTCATTTGACTGCGCAAACATATGCACTCCTGACTCAGGAATGTAGAAACAGTTGGACTTAATTTCTTATTTGCAACACAAGTGGGATACAATTGACACATAGATGTGCCTGGACTAGTTTTCATCTGTGAAGGAATTTCAAGGAGAAACTCAGGGCTTAATGTTTGCTCTGTATGGGAGACTTATGTGGTCATGGCTTGTTCAGTATGGGTCACTGGACAGAAGCTGTGTCAAGAGAACCTGCAGACTGATGTTGCAACATAAACACCACACAGTTGGAGTGGGGGTTTTATCTACTCCGTGTAGTGCAATTATCTTTGTAAGGTCTGACATATAGCAAGGATGGGCTGCAACAGTTACTGGTGATGGTTTCATGGTGGTTGCTGACAATGTGCATTTTTCTATATATGTGTGTAACTGTTCAAACCATGCTGAGGATTGATAGACACAGAATATGTTATTTTCTTACCTGTCCAGTTCCCTTCATGGTGATGACTTTATTGGAGTGAGGAGGCAAAGCATGTACTTATACACATACTGGCTGTCACAAAATCGACACCTGAAAAAGTCAGGTACAAACAACTATACAAAACAATTCCCTATAGGCTATGGCAAGCAGGACAATAATAGCCCCACTCTAGTCAATTTGTCCTCTAGAAGACAAAACTGGACTTGAAAATTGAGCAAAGAGTTATGAGATGACATAGTTTCCTTGATCCACCAAAACAAAATGCAACTTGTATTTTTGAGTAAAAAAGAGTAAGCAAAGGGTGAGGCAACTTTGGGGTGATCACTTGGGTGTCGCCCTGATTTCTTCAGTTTTCTGGTGCACTTTACAGCTTGATGTTTTTCATAGCTGAAAAAGTTCTATAGTTACTTCTTATAAATAGTTCTTTCTCACACACGGGTGTTATAATTAGAAGCGTGTTTATGTTTAGAAGAAGTTTACATAGTTTCTCTTAAAGTAAAAAACAACTGATGGGCAGTTGTCTTGACCAATGGGATGGGAGAGGTGTCAGCCTTCTCCTCCAATCCCTGCATAGAATTATTATAAATATGGAGTCAAATGTTGTAATAAATAGTTTTATACCTTTTCACCAGACAGTGTCTGTGTGTGTCATTGTGTGTCCAACAGTGACACTGGGGCTTTCCCAGTTTACTGAATTTCACACTGGCTTATACATTCATAACATTCAGCATTTTACTTGAACTCTATACACAAAAGAATCTGCTGAGGACAGTGGGAAATAATATATGGATAGAGACAGGTAATAAATAAGGTGTGTATGTGTTTATTCTGGATCCATCCATTCCACCTACACACATACCTAAAGGACATATTATTGCAGTAGCTTAGCATCATGTCTTATCCTTGGCATGTTCATGTTTATGTATTTCCTTTCTGTGAAAAAAAGAGTCAAATTGCAGGGTTGGTTTATATTCCACATATGTTATATGTTATTTATTCATCCTTTTTTGCTCTTACATCTAAGAAGTATTTCAAACCATCTTGACACTTCATCTATACCCATGGCTAGGAAATTTTGCATTTCCACCAGTTTTATAACCTAGTGAAAATAATTTATTTATTTTATTTTTTTGGTCAGTGTATCATTGCAAATTTCTGTCATGAAAGAATGTATTTTTACCCATGCAATCTGAGATTTTGCATCATATCCCTGTGAAGGTGATTGCGTAGGGTCAGAGGTTAAATTTAGATTTTTCTGTGGCTGAGTCATTATAAATTTACTTTTCAGAATAATATTACCCAATCTAGCCAGGAGACTGGCCAAAGGGACAGCAGGAGGATTGACTGAGAGGTTTAGTTTGGACTGGAGGAGCAATTGGACAGACCACTACCTCATTCCACTCCTCTGAGGTTCAGAGGCTGCCTTCCCCAGCTACAGTGCAGAATGGAGTGTAGGCCTTTGTTTATAGTTTTTAGGATGCAGGATAGAGAAGAAGGTTTTAGAGCACCTGGAAGAGGCACAGTCAAATCAGAATCTGAGTAATGCTTCTGCTCTTTTACCCTAACACATGCTCAGAGTCTTCAGCACTGTATTTCTGAAACCATACAAAGTGTACATGAGGGATGCCTTTCTCCCACACCTCTTCCAAGAATGTGATTGAAGAACTGATGTTCTTTGAATGGCTTCCTTTGGGGGTGATCAGCATTTTGTGGCTTGATTTAGTTTTCCACTCTGCCTTGTGTTGCCTGACATGCAGAACAAAATTAATATCTCCAGCACCAGTTTTATCAAAATGTGATAGTTTGGGGCAATTTAGATCAAATTAAGCAACCAACAGACTTCTTGAGTATCTAGTGCCCAAAGCTGGGCCTTGGGGTCACAGTCACTCTGGCTGCTTGCCCCACATGGTGTGGGCATTAAAGGCCACTGAAGTCTGTGGGCAGTTTCAGGATGATTTTGAATGAGCTGTCAGGCCCCTGGAGAGCAGAACTGTAGCCTTGCCCAGCTGGCTCCAGGTCAGGTTCTGTGCTGTCTGGTAGAGAGAAAAACATCACTGCTCTGAGATGTGAGGAGAAGTGGAGGATGTGAAAGCAATGCTAATTGCTACTCCTGCCTCTAGTCAAGCAGGTGAGACATGAAATCGAAAGGAATCGCACAAGAAGCTGGGGAGTTTATAGCTTAAAAAAAAAAAACAAACAACAAAAAACCAAACCAACAGAGAGCAACAGATCCCAGCTCTGGATGTTTTGGGGAGCTGAAATTTCTTAAGGTAGCTCATAGTTTTGCTGTTGAATTGCAGATCTGAATTTTTAGAGAACGAAGGTGTCAGACTGCTCAGCACTGCAGGAAAGCTAGTGCCTTGTCTGATGTCTCATGGTAAGACACAAGAAGAGGAATTGTGTGGAGGCTCCTTTTTCAGCTGATCAGTAGTGAGCAGACAGGTTTTTTCTAATTAATACTCATCAAAATAAACCAAGTTAGTCTGACCAAGATGGGAGGCATTATAACAGAAGCTGATCTGCCATCCAGGGTTTTCATTTTCTAGGCCATCTATAAGGCTCTCCTGTGTTCTGATATCCTTACCAGACTCTTAAATGCTTTAATAGAAAATGGGACTTTGCATACAAGTACACAGAATGCCCTGACTCTGTGGTCTGCTTCCCTCTGAGGATAACACTTCCTGGCCCAGTTTTTGGCATGGGCAGATTCTGCTCTGTAAATCCCTTTGAGGTGCTGTGCTTCCTGTTTGTGCATATTGAGATAGCAAAGGCAAAACCCAATCCTTTATTCTGTAGGTGTAGGAAGGGCAATTTTTAATTTTTATTCTTTTGCAGTGAAAAAGTGGCAAGAGTTGGTAACCGAGATCACTTCATTTCAGATGTGAGACTGAAGAAGGCTATGTGTGTTCACTGTACCATATTTCATATTTTTTGTTTAGTGTTGTGTTAAATTTCACTGATAGAAACTTTTAATAAGGCATTAAAAAAGGCCAAAGATTAGCAATTTGCACCTTTAAAAAAATGAACAGTACTCTTGTTTTGATATGCAACTCCATTATCAATTTGCAACTTTAAACAGGTGTGGTCTTTCTCTGATGACTTCTCTCTTTTGATTAGTTGAAAAGATTCAGTTTTACTTTATCTGTATTGCACTTTCCTAGGCACATTTAAAGCAAGCTAGTAACAAAAAGCAACCCAAATATTTAATGGGAGTGTGATTCAGCTTATAGCCTAGGCTGTCAGAGTTGACTGGTAATTTTGCTGAAGAGTAGCCCTGCAGGTTATTAAAGAAAAAAAAAATTAGTTTCTGAGAATATATCAACAAAAATTTCTTCATGCTTGACAGTAATGTACCCATAACCTCCTTATTTACCAAACTGCCTTCAGGGAATAGTACAACCTTCAGCCTGCTATTGTACAGTGATCTGTGCCTGTTGGCAGAGCTATCTTGACTGATAATTTCCATCTTTCAACCTGCCTTACCATATCTGTTCAAATTGACTTGTCCCAGCAATAGCACCCAAGGAGGCACCTTCTACTACAAGGTCAAGTTGTGAAAAGTCAGTTAATTCTCCAGCAACCTGGCATGTCTGGGAAGTCTGAGAGGTATGGACTCCATACAGATTTTTTGCAACGTAAATATCATAAATAGGGCCATGCTGTTAAAAATATGCACAGAATTCCTTTAGCTGAAAGATGCTTGAAGCCTTTTTACAACATTGTTTTTATTCTTAGCTGTGAATTTGAAATCTTTCTATATTTCATCACCTCATAAATTGTAATAGTAATTTTTTTTTCCTCCACTCAATTCATAACAATTAATGCATTGATGATGAGGTTTCCAAATTAGCTCAATTCTGTCTAGAGTTCCACACAGGCTAATTGAGGGGTGGTGCAGGCTGCAAGGCACTGTGGCAAGTCACAGCCTAACATCATCAGGGAGCCATGCTTGCTCATCTCTCAAGGAGAAGGGGGAAGAAAATGAACCTGAAGATGATAGTCACAGTGTAAGTCAAGGTTGTGGAGAATAATTCTTGGTAAGTCTGAACCAAACTTTGCTGAACTCACAAGGATTTCAGTGGCCTCATTAGTAAAATCAGTCTTCATTTTTAAAGTTTTCTGTTTCTGAGTTGGTACCATAAAGTATATGAAATTTGGCTTCTGTGGGTGGCTCAAATGGGAACCCAAAGGGAAAAAAAAAAGCATTAAACTATTGATAATTGACACTTCATATTGAGGATTTTATAATTTTAATGAGACATCCTCCCAATTCATACATTACTGTCATACAAAGTAATATTCAGTGAGACATATTCATTGTCTTCTGCTGAACACACGCAATTTAATTGTCAAACAATAGGACTTTTCCTCCCTTAACCATAAAAGCCTTAATGTGAACTGAACTGCAGAATGGTTACTGAGTTCTTGTCAAATTAGCTAGCAATTGATTACATGGAGAAAAGCATGGCACTGCATCTATCAGCTCTCTGCATGGGGGAATGATTAGACTCTTTTGATCATTGATAGGGGTATATAAGTTCTCAAAATGAATCCACTCCTCCAACTTTTAAGAAGAGAACAGTCAGTCTTGGCTGAACATTGATATGTATAGGAGGATCGTAAATGTGAAATGCAGGGCCACAGTAAAAAAACACTTGAAAAATCAAAATTTTGAACTTAGTTTTAGCTTGATTTATCTTTGTGCTGCAGGCAGGAGAGCTGTCCCCAGTGGCAATGTTCTTTAGTGGCTTACACGGCCTCCACACTGGTGAAAGTGTTGTCCTTGAAATCGCCAAGGAATATCTTTATTTCAATTTCAGCTTGAGGTTATCATTATAGTCCATTTTAAAGATACATTTAATTCCCAGTTCATGTATGGAAGCCATACAAATTATTGATTTTTAGCCCAGATCATTAGGAATTTTAACACAGACTGTGGCTACTCAGATAAAAGATGTTCTATTAAGAGCTTAACAAAGGTTAATTTTGGCATATAATTAACTCATCATCTAATGAGCTAAAGACAACTTTATCATTTAATTGCTACAACTGGTAAAAAGTTCAAAGAGGAAAAACAACAGCTTTCAACATCTAAGTGCTTAGAGTAGTAGTCATGCTTGTTCTCTCACCCCAAGGAAGGTTAAAATCCAGACCCTCTTACAAATCCCTGTTCTTTGTGTTTTTCATTTCTTTCTTCTAAGTCTACTTATGGGAACATTCCTTCACCCTTGGCTTGCTGTATCCATTCTTGTATGTTGCAGGGTAATTAAAACGCAGATGGGTGATGAAATTGTAAGCAAATTTCTGAAAGCATTCAAATGAAGGGGATGTGGGTAACAGCCTGGTAGATGACATTAGCCACTAGCTCCCTCCTGGTATTATCCCTTCAGTCCTCAACCTTATCCTTCAGAAGCTGCTGGAGGAGCTTGGTAAAGGAAAAGGGAGACAGCATTTCAGTCAGGCAAGAGGAGTAATTGCATTTCTGGGTGCTGTTATGAAGTAATATATAAATGTGTCAGCCTTCCTCTTGCTTAACATTGTCAACCTACTTGGAGACTAAGAATTGTATCCAGAAATTTAATTAGTCTTAAAAATTCTGGACATCAGGAAGAACTTCTTCATGGAGAAGGTTGTTAAACATTGGAGTAGACTGCCTAGGAAGGTGGTGGAGTCACCATCCTTGGAGGTATTCAGGAAATGACTGAACATGGTGCTTAGTGCCATGGTCTAGTTGGCAAGGTGGTGTGCAGCCAAAAGCTGGACTTGATCTCAGAGGCCCTATCCAACTTAAATGATTCTGTGATTCTGTTAATGGACAAACATTTAGTGGGATAGCTGCTCAGCTTCTTGAGTAACTTGTGATATTTGTCACTTGAGAATCTGCCTCTTTGAATGGGTGGGACCTTGTTTTGGACCTTGGGCTCCTCATGTTGAACATGAGGATCTCTCCATGACTGGCTGCCCTCATCTTTTGAGAGTTCTGGGTTTGAGTTGCATTTTCCAGTCAATTTTCTACCCAGCCTGTGTAGTCTGAACCTGGAGTTGCTGGTGGGTCTAAATGAGTCAGAAAAAAGCATTTAATGGTGCTTTTGTGGGAGGTGGGATTAAAATAACATGGAATAAAGAAGANTGGTGTGCAGCCAAAAGCTGGACTCGATCTCAGAGGCCCTTTCCAACTTACATGACATGGAATAAAGAAGAAAAACTGGGCATGAATAAGGTGGAAAGCACCAAAGTATGAGATAGAGCAGTTGTGGGGCTGAAAGAGTGCGGAATCAGCAGCTGAGGTCTGTCTGTCTTCATAAAAGGTGAATATTTAAAGACAGAATATCCAGGACAGGATTTGTGATGGGGTTTGAAATTCAGTAAAAGGTGTTCTATCCCTATTCCTTACACCTTCTTCACATGATGAGAAACTTTCCTGCAAACAAGCACCCTGACAATGACAAACCAAATCCTCATTAAAACAAAGAAAGGTTAAGGGGAAAAAATAACCTATTTAAAATGAGGTAACTCACCAGTCTTTGAGCTGTAAATTGACAATAGGATTTATATAAATCCATAATTGTATCTCTTTTACCTGCAGTTAGGCTGGTTAATGATGAAAAAAGTATACAGCCTATCGTGAGGTTTTAATGAGGATTCTTTTTGCAGAGTTAAAAAAATCCACCAAATTAAATTCTGCCAATTTACTCCATTGCAAATTGAGCGCCACCCTGTGCGCAAAAAAATCATCAAGTAGCTTAAATCAGTTACAGCTAAATGTGTAAGTCAGCGTGTGCTTTAGCCTTTAGTCATGAAGAATATATTAGATTTTAAAAATAAATGGCTTTCTGCTGAGTCTTCATTGCAATGGCTTTCTGACTTTTAATTAAATTTTCAGTACTTGTGGATACTTCTTCATGTACTTTGTCCATAGAATTCACAGCATCTCTATCATTATATGCAGTGGAAAACCAGAAGCTTGTTCATTCCTTTGTTATTCACTGGTACAATACCTAGAGTTCTTTTCCTCTTGTAAGATAAGAGCAAAGCATTTATTCTACAATAATACTCTATAAGAATGAAGCAAGAATGCATAAACTGAACATGATTAGCAGTCGCTGGTAGCTCATTACAGCTTGCTCAGACACTTCTGGTCTCTTTCATTGGTGTTAAATGAACTTAATGTAAATTAATAAGTATGGGTTCATGTCGTTTGCAAGAAGCTTGTGAAGAAAAGGGAATAGTGGGCGTTGCTGGCCTCAGCGAGGCGAGCCACTGCCTGCAGGTGTCGAAGGGAATGGCTGCTCCTCTGTGGGACAGCAGGGGCCATCCCTGTGAGGCTGGGCATTGCCTTTCTCAGCTGTGGCACTTGTGGTTTGAGGGACAACTTCATACCATCGACGGATAATTGGTAGGGGGAAAAGAGGCCTAACACTGTGTGGCTCCTTCCTTCTCCTCTGGGACCCTGGCACCAGCCCCAGGAGTGGGGTGCTGGCTCTGCAGAGCGTGTGCTGGCTGTGCCTCCTGGCACATGTGAGGTGGGCAGGGGCCAGTGCCCATCCTTGGGAGCAGTGTGTGTGCTGGTGCACTGTGGCAGCCCTGTCACCTTGGTGGCCAGAGTATTTTGAGCTGCTCCACTCAAAGTGGTGTGCCTAGCCTGGCCTGTGGGCTGCCAGCCTTCCTACCCACCCCTTCCTGCTGTGTCTGTGGGCTTTGGGATGAGAAAAGTCAGAATATGCAATTTTGACATGGGTGGCAATGTGAAGGAACAGCCATCTCCCACTGCTCATCAGCCTGGGATTTAATCTGTCACATCCTCTCACAGGTGTGGATGAGCCAGGCTGGGGCTACCCTTGCCCTTCACCCGTGAGAGCCCCCAGAGCTCCCCACCAGCTGGAAACTGGGCATCCTGCCTTGCCTTGGGCCCCCATTTCATTTGCTGTGCTCTGCTGCTGAAAGTAGCACATGGTGCTAGCGTGAGGACATGGACACAAACATGAACACAGGCAGGCTGAGCTTTGTTTTCTTTTGCTGAGACTTGTGGGAACATGAGCAGGGCCTGTTCTGTGAGCTCTGCCTGCAGCCACGCATCTGCAGAGAAGCAGTGTGGGTGACAGCCTGCATAAGGCAATTGTCTGTGTGTCTGTGAGGAATATACGGAGTCATGGAAATGTGACAGGAGAATGCAAAGGTTTAAGAAATATTCTTAGCTCGCCCCTGCCCATCAGTGCTCATTGAGTGTAAGAAAAATGAATGTGGCTGGGCAGTGGGGGACCTATCATACACCTAATTTCAAGTGTCTCATCACCAATTATCCCCATGCGTATCTGTTCTCTGTACCTGATGGACTAAGATTGACTCTCAGACCTGGGCTCCTCCTCCTCTCTTAGTGTGGCTTTCAGCATGTCATTTTTTCATTTGTCTCAGCTGCCACTTGAAAGGCTATGGCCCAGTCAGTTCCTGCCTGTGTGGCTGTTTGTCTGCAGTCAGTATCAGTCCTGGAGGCTGGCATCCCCCTCACTTCTTCCAGTTTGTTTATTATGGGACAGCTAGGAACCTCTTCCTGGAATTTCATGTAAATTCCCTGGGAGCTAGGCCTGTGTAGAGAAGACTTCAATGAGGACTTCAGAGGTGTGTTGGGGGTGGAGGGAGTAATGGATACTTTATTTTTTAAGTGTAGGAAAATTATGGTGTTGTCCTTGCAGAGAGTTTCACATTAACTACTTTCATCTGCTGAGGCTGGCTGGAAAGCCACAAAGGAATTGTGGTGGGGTGGGCGGTGGGAGAGAGGAAATTTGAGAGGTGTTTAGTTTTGGTTTTTTTTTTTGCATCAAAATGAACTGTGGAATTTTTTGAGGCAGAAAAAAGGAGACATTCAGGATCAGTCCTTCCTCCCTTCTTTCTCTCACCTGTTGCTTCTCACTGGATGCAAATCAAATCCTATTCAAATCCCTACTTGGCTTCTTTCAGATTGAGAATCGGTTGAGGATGTTCCAGGGGGAAGTAGCAGAAATGTGGCTGGCAGTGGTTTTGGGTGGCTCTGCATGGGTAAGGGTCTGTTTGGGTTGGAGGGTGTTTGCAGGGGTTGACAGACCACAGGCTGTGCAGGCATGCTACTGTGGCAGCCCTGATGTCCTGTCTACACCCATCTCTGCTGACATCTGTGGGACTTTTACCTCTCCTCCTTCTAGTGTTCTGCAGAAATGGGCTCCAGAGTGTATCTTCTATAAAAAACTTTCTGTTTTGACTGTATTTTCCAATGAAAGCTGGTTTTTATTAAGATATCTCAGCCCATTTTTATCCAGAGGTTGCTGCTCTAAGCCTTTAACTATTCACTTCAAACATGGTTAAACTGCCACTTATTATGGTTATTGTGGCACTTTGCTGAGACAGGGTTGGGTATCCTTCTGAGGAGAGGTTTTCAGGAGAGGTAAAAGTAGAGGTGAACAAAGACTCAGACGTATTTTTTGTTCCTGTAAGACAATTTGTGTGGAAAGTGTCGATATTACATTCATGTGCTGCGAGCAAAGTTGCTAGATACCTTAAACATTCTCCAGCAGATCCATGTGAGCTCTCATTTGTACAAATTCTGGTAAAACAAGTTTTCTGACCTAAATCAGCACCAGCCCAGCACTGAGGAGCTGGGTTCTTTATTCGGCAAGTTATCCTCCCTGTCAAAATGCATTTACATAGAGCCCTGCAGCCTATGCACTAATAGCGCCTCCCCCTGCTTCTGCCTCCTAGTGGGCTGCTGAAGGAGGCTATACATATGTATTAAGTTATTAAGCAGTGGTGTGGGTTCTCACAAGTTCAAACGCAGAGCATGCTGTGCCTATGCTCAAACGTCTCCAGGAGGGCCTGGATTAATAGAAATGCAAATGGAGCATCTGCACAAGGCCATATGATTAGAGCTTTCCCCCTCACACCTCAAAGTCAAAAGCAGAAAAACACTGCATGTGATATACAACCAAAAAAACCTGGTGATATAATATGCAAAGTCTGTTACCAATTTCAACAGCAGTCAGCAAAATGTTGAGCCTCACCCCACTTTAAGCACCATTGGCCCTACCTTCTCAAAGGTAAGTGGTTTAATCAGCATGAATTGCTTGGGTCCTAGAGTCCATAGTGATACTCGCCTTTGCCTAGGATTCAGCTGAAACTTCAGCTCAGCCCTGTCCAGCAGGAGCAATGCTAACCTGAGCAGAAAAGATCCTATTTTGTGCCAACTCATGCAGAGTTCTTTCTGCACTGATGGGAGATTTAAATGTGGCTCATTTAAAAAAAAATCACTCATTAGTAAAATCAGCTAGGGAATATACAGTCAGTCAAATTTTGCTTTCAGGACTGGTGTTGATGTGAGTCCATATGTAATCACTCAGAGTTTATTTCCTTCCACCTGAGAGTAGAATTTAACTCATTGGAGGCATATATCCTGCTGTGTCAAGGTTTTACATCCTTCTAGAGACACCCATTGAGCCATGGTGTAGAATAGTGTGGCATTATTGGATGTTAGCTCCTGCTGCCACAAATGTGAAATAACCAGAAGGCAGTGAAGCTATCATTTTGTGTCCTTGGTCCCATCCAGAGCCATGAGATGTAATAGAATAGGACTAAGTTTTTTCCATAACTTTAAACATTTTTCTTCATATGTAGGTATCAGACCCCTTAGAGATGGTGAATGACTCCTCTGTGGAGAGATCTAGGTGTTTGTTCTGGAAATACCCATAAAATCAGGTATCTATTTTTGTCAGTTCCTAGTGGTTTGTCTTCTCTGATGGTAAATTTTCACAGGTTATTGCAGGCGTCATCTGGCCAGGATCTTCTGAGGAGAAGAGAATCTCATTCCTCCAAGAACTTTGCCAGGTCAAGTCTGTAGGGGCAGAGGGACAGAAACTCACTATTCTGAGCCTGTTTGCCAAGTTGTTTACAGCCTTGCAGGAGCATGGCAAAAAGAGAGGTGCTCGTGGTGAAGATTACGTTTGTCTTCTACGTGAGACTTCCCAGTGGATGTAGATCTGCTCCTGACACATTTCAAAACCAGGTATGTGAAACAAATCTCTCTTGTATGTAACCTTACCCTCACCTCTACCATGGCTATACCTATGCAGTCAAACAGTGTCCTTTATATTTTTGTAAGACTACATACTGTAAACCTTCTTTTTTCTGCTTCTATGCAGTTATTGTCTTCTTGGTCAAGAAGCCATCTTGGCTTTAGGAAAGTTTCTTGGAGTGAGATTACAGCCTGCATTCAAAACTTCAGTGACTATTCATGATTCTGTCGGAATAAGAAATCAGACTGATCTTTCAAAATTTATGGAGATTTTATTTAGTTTATTCTTGACAAGGATTCCCCTGATGGTAGAGACTATTCACAGATGCTGATACACTTTACTGTCTTTGTGAATAAGGGAACAAACATTTGAGCTCTTCCCTGCTCTAGAGTAAGGCTCATGAGCAGCTGTTCTTGTCTGTACGTTGCGTTTTTTTATGTACAGGGTAAAAACACATCTAGCTCTCTGCCTATGGTGTTCTGTATGGAAGTGTGGAAACTATCCTGAACATAATGTAACTTGGTTTATGAAGGACAATTCCATATATCTTATTCAAATATCTCTCAGTTATATGAACCTTACAGAGTAGCTGGTGATCATGCTTACTGGTTTGAGTGATTTTAAGAGCTGAAATATGAATATTGCCCTACACATATTGCAGTTATTTCTTCAGAATCAATTGTCATGTTCTCTTGCTATTTATGTGCTGCTTGATATTGTAGTCTGCATTTTGGTCACCTGCCTTGTAGTCTGGGACCTACTTTCATATATTTGTTGCAATAAACTTTCTCTTCCAAGCTTCCCTTAGAAAACTAGGAGAATTTGTCCTTGTTCCCCAACTTATTCTTTTGAGATAGAAAGCAAGCCAGAAAAAAACTACATGTAGAAAAATAAGTCAAACAGAATAGGAAAAGCTGCAGAGTTTGGGGGATTTTGTTGACGGGGATATTTCGTTTGTTTGTGTTGGGTTTAGTATTTTTTGCTTTCTTTTTTAGGCAACTAGAAAGTAACTCTATTTGCAAGGGAAGTAAAATTTTGCATATGTCTTTAGACAATGTCCCTGAATTGTTGGACTTTTTGTTCCTCTTTGTCTATAAAATTCACAGAGCAAACAAAACTGGGCTAGATAGGGAATTGGGTGTGATTCTTTTTTTCAGTGTCAGAATAAGGTGACTGTGAGCTGTAGCTCACCTTCCTGGTTTGATAGGTGCTAGCACCTGCTTCACAGTTTTTCAGCAGAACAGCAGCATGACTATATGGAGGCCTTGACTCTTCAAAGACATCACTGGATTTATTTGTGTGGTGGTTAATAAATTTTCTTATCTGTCCTCAAAGCTTAGAACCAATGGTATGTAAATTCCTAAATAACTGCATGCACCAGGCCTGCACAGACCAAGATAGAGGAAGAATTAATAAAACATACCATATGAGTCTCTGCTGATTTCTCCACACATTAAAGGCTAGTGATTGCCCAGCAGTGAGCACGTTTGTACACATACTTCTCACATGCCATTAACAGAGCTGACCTCTTTCAGCAGCACACACAAACCCAAACTATATCTACAGGAACCTTTTTATTTCTCTTAGAATATATTATTGTGGTGTTTTCAGTATGGTGGGGAAATGAATAAAGGTAACAGTTCCCTTAGGCTAGATGAGACTCTGACTTCTAGCATATTATGGGCAGGATGAACATAATATCTAATGGGAGAAGGGCCATTCCTGTCCAACCAGTTGCTGCTGGTCCACAGGAAAAACAGTTATATATCTCTACCTATTTGCAACCTTGGTTGCAATGGCCATAGTTGATTCCATGTTAAGAGAAAGAGGAATGGAGAAAACAGAATAGTTTAACACACAGCACAAATGCACAGTAACAAGGAAAAAATTAATTGCTAATAGCATTTGCAAAGCATCTTTATTTGTTCAACAGGTAATTCTGCTCTGAAAAATAGCATATCAGTTTGATATGGATGAGTAGCTGTGTTTGCCTACTTTGATATCTAAAGCAAGTGTTTGTTATATATAATTTATTTTGATTTAAGTAATAAAAGTAGCTGCCTGGGTGAACCTGTGGCTATTCTATCACATATATGACGTACAATAAAAACCCAAAGTACTCAAATACTGTTTCAAACAGGACCTTTACCTTTCAGCTATCTAGAAAAAAATCCATTTAACTCCTATGAAGGGGGCAGAGCAGTGCAGTCACAGGCACAGGTATGACTGAGTAGCATAAGAACCTGCTCCTTCTGGTTAACTTCTGCCCCTTAGGTGAAGAATAATACAGCGTACAGATCAGATGCCAAGTAAATCCTGTGTGAGCTCTTGGACTGCTTCAGGGCAATCCCACCCAGGTAAATTTAAATGATATTAAAATGGCGAAGTCCACATAAAAGTACTTGCAGCACTGTGGCAGCACATGAAGCTGAAGCAAACTGCTGGATTGATAATTCTTAAACCATTTCAGCTGAGTCATTAGAGGAGGTCTTGGATTCACCCTATACTGGTTCTTGCTCCATTGTACCAGAATGTAGTTCCCCTAAATGCTCAGCTCCTGCTTGCTACAGTGGCTGAGCTCTGGCATTTCAGAGCTTGCTGCAGATCCCAGTAAGGCACTTGTTTGGAGAACATTGCTGAGGGATCCCTTGGGACAGATCTTTCACTGCTATAAAGTGTCTGAGGCCCAGTGAAGCTGTCAGTCAGTACGTCGTGCTGCAGCTGCAACACTGTCGGTAATGCTGTGAAGTAAAGGGAGAGCCTGGCTGACGGTCAGATCTCACCTTGAGTCTTCAGGATGAAAGTTACATATCTGGCACTCTTTGAGGTGTTTTTTAACCATATTTAATTAGGGATCTAGTAAGCCTCTCTGAACATAGAGCCCTTTGTTGCTGCTTTCATAATGTCATTTCTCAGAATAGCACAACACAGTAAATGTTATTTAGGAAGAAGATACTGCAAAAAACTGTAACAAATTACTCCTCCAGGAAGGCTTAGTGGTGAGATAGGTGCTCAAAATCTGAAGATAAAGAGAGAATAACAATAGAGAATAATAAAGAGAATTCACGTGTCCAGGGTGAGTGCAGCCTTTATAGAGATGAAGAACATTTGTTTGACCATGAACTCTGCTAGAAGGCAATTGTCTATTTTTTCCTATTTTCTATCAGTACTTAGGTAATCTGCCTGTGCAATGATCTAAAGGTGTACCCTGCTTTCTGTTTTTGATCCATGTGTGTTCATGCTCTCTGGTTCACTGCTCTGGCTGCATGCTTGGTGGTGGGAGGAACAAGGACCCCACTGGAGTGCAAAGGTCAGTCTGATTGTTAGACCATATCTACAGAATGCAACAAAATTCTTCACAGCAAAGTTATGACTGGGACTTTTCCTCCTTCAGACTAACTTGGCATGTAAGAAATTGGGCAGATTCTTGCCAGATCAGAGCTGTAATGCTTCACTCTCTTCCCAAAATGGATTGACCTCAGATCCATTGCTTCAGAGGAGAGGGCATGCACGAGGCACTGAGCTTAAATGGCTTATCCAGAAAATTTTGGCAGGTTTTAGTTAGACTGGGAATAAAATAATCCAACCTCTTCCCTCACCTCTTTTCTCCTGACCTCTAGCATTAAATCCCTGTGGTTTTGGGTTTTTTTCCCCCTCCTATATACAAATTCATTGTAGATTGGCTGGTCTTTTTGTGCTTATGAACTGGTGACACCATAGGGGAGATGTAGTTTAACATTGGCCTGTAAAAACTGAACAAGACGACAAGATGGAAAGCATGCTGTAACAAAATCATACTTTTATTCAAGTGACAACCTATAGGACCAGCTGAAGAGAGGCAAAGACAGCTTTACATCAGAGATTCCTTGATACAATATGTTCTGCAAAAAGATAGCTGTCTCCACGTAGTAACTTTCTGACTTTTGTGTGTACTGTGATTCTCTTTACAAGTACTTCTGAGGACTGCGAGAAAGAACTCTTACAGCAGTATCATCCTGTTCAATAACAGTCACCTCACATTATACCACCAAGGACAGTTCAGGTTTCTAGGGAGCCAGAGAACTGAATCACTGATGTCCTGTGGACACTACATGTTAATCCTTTAAGAAAATCTTTCTGTTGCTCTCTGGGAGTCTCCCAGCCACCACAGTCCTTCTTCTCTCCAAAGTAACATGAGATTCAGTGATCTCTGCATGTTTGGCTTCTCTTTGAAATGCTACAAGAACACTCTTTCTTGCTGTGTTTTAGTGCAATGCAAAAGGGTGCACTCAATGGACTCTCAGATCTGAAGGAAAAGTAGATTTTTTTTGGTTGACTTTTTTCCTTTTAGTTCCCATCCTTCTTTTGAAGTATGACTAGTTTTACAGGTATTGTGCTTCCAGCTGACACACACAGAATTAAAGTGAGTTATATATATTTTTTGACTACTAAGAAGTATAGGGTTAAAGTTATTTTCTTCTACAGAAATGGTCCTGTTGTAGATTTATTTTTATCCTTCCATTATGGTCTGCATCCCCTCAAAACACAGCCATAAATGATTTCAGTGTAGCCCCAGCAGAGGTGGCAATCTGGAGCAAATGCCAATGAGAGGTTGATTCTACAATGCTTTACCTCACAGATGTGCAGATGAAGAAAAGAATCAGAATTGTGACAGGTTGAGGAAAAAGCAAAAAACAAAAAAAAAAAAAAAAAGGAGGGCTAGTTCTCATCCAGCAGCTTGGTCATACCAGGAAGTACCATAGTAGAAAACTTGACTGTTGCCAAGTTTAAATTCATCTCTACAGTGATTCAAGAGATGTCCAGAAAGAATTGGAAAGGACAGGATTAGATTCATGGCTTCCTTTCTGCCCAGAATATGGGTTTCTAAGATGGCATCAGATGTTTGTGGACAAGTCATGATATTGGCTGCACTGTGAAAAATATCTTGGGCTTTTAATGACCATAATGTTTTGGAGGTAATTAAATATATCTACTACTCAACAATGGATACTCTGTTGACTGATGTTTTCAGAAATGGCCGTCTAAAATCTGTGGAAGGCTAAGTAGAGCATGCTGGATGCTTGTCACTTTACATAACCAGACTGGATGCTTCTAGATCTAATAAGCAGAACAAGAACCTCTGTGTTTGAGAGCCTGGGCTATCCTATACACCCAGCTTCTGAGCAGCTTGTTCCTGCAGCAGCTGTGGCTGTCTTAACGCCTGTGCTTTACCAATATTATGTCTAATCTTTTAATCTACAGCTTTATACTTGGATTTTCGTCCTCTATCGATGTATTTCCTTAATTTCTCAGTCCATTCTCTCTTTTGTTCCTGACATTTCTTTGCAGAGCTTTTTCTCCCACTCATTGTAATTCCTCTTTCCCACCTCACAGTGATAATAGCCAGTGGTCTGGTTGGTCTTGGTGCATCATGTACTTGAGTGAGCAGCCTCATCCCTAGACAGGCTAGCAGCTGTCTGTTGCCTACACTAAACAAAATGCAAGTGTTTATTGTGACTTTATTGGCAGCATGAACAACCCTTTTATTCCCACTGGGGAATTCCTTGTTAGATACTGTACTAATATGGGTGGAGTTTCAAAGTTTGGGTAGATTCATGGTTATTTTCCTGTTTATCTTTTTGGAGATACATGAACAACCAGAGTGAATGAGCTCTGGATCCTAGATGCCAAACCTGTATCAACTCCAGCAATGAAAAGGGAAAATCATTCCTGACTAATCATAGCTAAAGAGCTTGTCTTGAAGACTATTCCAGGTCACTGTGCTGGGGACTCTGGATGTCCATTTTGCCCCAGGGGGTAACTTTTGAGACAGAATCTTGATAGAGAAACAAGAGGTTCTAATTTGTTGCTCAAAGTAGAAAAATAAGCAATGTTGCACTTCATAAATAGGGTGTTAATGATAGCAATGAAATAATCGATTTCTCCTCATTAAGTAACAAACAACACAAGCTGAAAAATTAACCAGTTTGTTTCGCACAGTTGGATTAATGGAGAACCAAGCAGGTTCCTCTCACCAATGAATAATGGCCTAGAGAAACACAGTGCTAATCGAGACAACAGTGCTGGTAGTAAACAAGTCAATCCTGTATTTATTAGAGCAGTAGAACATGCATAATACATTGAGCTCTAGTTATCAGCTGAAAGTTGCACAATGCTGGCAAAATAGTCTGTTGTATCTCTACTAGAAGGAGATTGTTTCCTTGACAGGAAATCCATATGTCTAGGAGGAGAGACATTAATTTAGTAGAAGGTGAGAAGAGTGCCACATGTGGAGTGGGTGGCCTGCTTTTGACTGAACAGCCATTCAATAATTACACTAAATGCATCACTAATACAGCAAAAAACACTGTCAATCAATCAGCACCCTGACTTCGTAAACTTATTTATACTGCTTAGGTTTGACTGCAAGTTTAGAGGAAACCACGGATAGTATTTAAGAAATTAAAAACGCAAAAATGTTGTACCATGCAAGTCAGATTGGTTTGGGTTTTTTTGCATAGGAATGTGCAGAGGTTTCAGTGTGTGTGAAGTGAGCATATTGGAATGGGATTCAACTCATTTGACTTCTTGTAGTGTACAATGAGTATGGCCTAGAGGACAGCATGCTAAATTGGATCCTGCAAAGCCTGCTTTGCCTTTGACCTGCTGGATGATCTTTGGCTGAAATGTGCCTTTTTCTGACACGCTTACAAGACAGGGATGATGACAGTGCCTATTGTAAAGCATTCAGAAAGCTAAAAGTCCCATATGGAAGACATGTAAGTATTGCTAATTTCTTTCTTTGTGCTTAAAGTATATTCACCTTACATTTACTGGTTCTAGTGGAATTAGTCATGATGATCTCATTGGAGGGGTTTTCTCACTGGTGTGAAGGGGGTTTTTTTCTGCTTTAGCTGACTGCCTACATTTGACTGATTATGCTAGTACCAAGAAACAGCTTTATACATTCCAAGTTTAATAAAGGATAGATTCAGTGCTGAAGCATTTGGAAGGTGGTCAGATAGAAAACTAACAGTAGCTGCTATTCAGTAAGCTTCAACTCAGGCTCACAAAACCAATTAATTGTAAAGAGTCAACTGTCTTCCCTGAATACTCCCTGATTTTGTCTTTGTCTTAATTCAAGCAACAGTCTTTATGGCAACATGATTTATTGTAACTAAGTGCTGGTTGATGGTGTTCCTCATGCTTAGAGCAGATATTGGTCTTTGCAAAAGTCAAATAAAAGATATTTTCAGTTTATGATAGCCCTATTTTCAAAAGCTAGAAGTAACACCATTTTTTCCCTAACAGATCATGTCATGGCACACAAGAAATGTGATTCTGCAGAACTGCAAAATCCAAAGATAATGAAAATTCATAAAGAATTGATAAAAAGAAGAGGAAGTGTTAGGGATATTCCTGAAGAAGCTGTATCAGTAGGGGAGTTTCTATTACAGGTAACTAGAGTAAGTCCCTCAGGAGTCTTCTGTTTTCATCTATTTATTAAACAACTAAGAGAATAAGACAAACTATAAATTAATTATACTTACCAGCGACATAAAGTCAAGGCAGTGGTGAACACAGATAATGCAATTCATAGACAACAGGGGGCCAAATTTTCTCCTTGCTTACACCTGTTCAATCTTACTGAAGTCAATGGGATTGGACAGGTGTAACTGAGGGGAGAATGTAGCCTCAGGCCTTTTCTACAAAGGGGTGGAGAGCTGGTGAAAGATGCTTAATGTTAATAAATATGAAGTCTTATCCATTAGTCTGAGATGCACGAAAGACAACGAATGAAGTGAACAGAGAGATGAGGTTCACAAGTGCCCAAAGCATGGGCACTTTGCATACAGGAGCTCTGGTGATTTCAGGGGATGCTGTAAGACCTCAGCCCAACCCAAAACCAGGTAGCTTTTGTGGTGGCTCAGAGGAATTGCACTGATGAAGGATTTTGAGTATTTAGGTCTGTGTGCACAACCTGCATGGCAGATTGGAGCATAGCACATTGCTGTCATTCTATTTATTGGTCACTTTCAAATACAGTAGTAATGACTACCTCTTCTAAATTAAGTGTTGTCTTATAAAGAGATTAAGTGCCAGTATCTTTCAGCCTGGCAGTTCTCTCACTCAAACTGTTCACCAGACTCTTGTCTGATAAAAGGTATCCACAACCTTACATATTCATTCACAATCTAAATCTCAGGTTACCAAGGTAACAAGCAGGTTAATCAGCTCCACCACACTTTCCTTAATTGAGGGAGAGTACTTCGTTCTCCACTTCAGTCAGCTAAGTACAATGGCCTTTTTTAGTTGGCTCTCATAGACTGGTTTTGATCTACTTGACTCTGAGACAGTTCCCCTCTCCAACTACAGTGTACAGTACTGTACACTAACAACAAACGTGATTGAATTGCTGAATTACACAATGTGCTTTCCAACTGTCTTGTGCTACAATGTTCATACATAATTTATATTGGAATTACATTAGGTTGTGTCCTTTGCATGAGGTAGGCTGTCTTGTAGCTTATAGCACCAGCCTGGTGATGGAGGTAGGGCAGAGCCATTCTGCACTAGCATGGTTTTGGGAGATTGGCCCATGACTGAAACAGAGTGGGGGTGCACATGGGACTGGGGAGCCTTTCCTTGCTCTGCCTGTTGGCCTGAGTTGTGTTCCCTGTCTCAGTTCTCTGTCAGTAAAAGCAGTTCTCCACAGTACATGAAAAGATAATTTCCTATAGATATACTGCTGATTTGGATTCAGATTGTGTGTGAAGTGCTTCAAGGCAATCTATGCTACTGCCTCATTTTTTCTGGGACCCCTTACATCTAAAATTTTAAAATAAGGAGAACATCATGCTGTATCAAGTGCTTTTTGTGAATGTTCAGAACTTAGTCTTAGTTTTCCTTGCCACCAGAATCTCAAAGCTCACAATGTTTCCTAAAAGGATTTCAGGAGGTCTTCCATACTTTCTGTAAACTGCTTAAGCAGGGAGGCATATAACTGTCACTGAAATGGAGGCACTTGTGCAATATAGCATGTATTTATCATATACAGAAATAGTATCCAGCAATTACAGGCAGAAAGTACATTGCTTATAACAACTTCAGAGGGATTCAAGTAGGAAAAATGAATTAGAGGTTCAGTATTAATAAAACTTTAGTCATGGCAGAGAGTCTGGACTTATATACATGTGGATGAATCTCCAGGTTTATGTCTGTCTTGTGAGGTGGGAGCCATAATAACACAATGCCTTCTAATGCCAGTCTGGAGAGTGAAGCAAGTAACAAAACTTTGCCCTAGTTTGTGAGTGCAAGGTTTTCAATGACCTCTGCAGACACCCTCCCTAACCACCAATGTAACCCTAAAGCCACTCAAGTAGCCCTAAATTTGAAAGGAAAAAAAAAAAGTAAAGAAGTATTAAGAATTTTAAACCAGAACATTCTTTTAGTATTTGTTGCTGAGAACATGAAAGGTTGATTTGTGATGAGAATAGCTGGCTTCAAATTTTCATCAGTATGGGACTTCTAAATGCCTGCTACTAGCAGCGTGGTTTTATTTATTGTGGTATGTGCCTCTCTTTAAGTTTGGGAATCATCAAAATAGGGTAGACTCAGCCTTTGTAATACAACCCTCTAGGAACAATTTTATTCAGTCAAAGTAATACTGAGACCTTGGAGAGGAGAATTGATCTAAAAAGCTATTTTTTTTAAGAGAAACCCTTGCAACCAACCTTCTATTGTATATTATCATTAACAATTTCTGCTAACCCAGGAAGGCACAATGCTTTCTAAAGTAAAGCTGAAGCTCACTCAGCTATGTTAGAAGCAGATTTTTGAATCCCTTAGTTCCTCAAGTCTTTAATACTGCCTGTAAATCTTGACAAATTACATTTTTGGGCTTCAAACAATGTTTTTTTATGAACTTTTCCAACTGTCCCCCTGAGAAATATCTAAATGACCCAAGAACTACTTATATTTTTTGCACTGTGTAAACCAAAATTTCACAACTGCTATAATTTGAAATATTGTATCCCTCTGTCTTGGGAGAAAAAAGGAAACAACCCACAACCCCAAGCTCTCACACAATCATGTTTGTTTTTTCCTCTTGACTGCATATGACATAAAACCAGCTCCCATTTCTAGGATCCCAAGTAACCAAGACAGAAATCTGTTATTTTTTAAATGAAAAAGACTAGAAGTTTAAAAAGTAGAGGCTAATCTGCAAATTAGAAAAAGTACATGTTACTTACCAATGAGAAAGGACATACTAAATGTAACTTCTGCTGGAGAGAGGAGGGAAAGAGCAGAAGTCAGAAAGCTTCACTGCATTTATGCCCATGCTTCTGGCTAAGAAGAAAAAGCACATTTGCATCACCAAATGCCCTCTCAGCATTACGTGCTTACCACTGTTATGAAAATGTTATTTCTTTCTCTTCAGTTAATTTGCTTGAGATGCTAAACAAAGATGCACACTGGCAATCAAGAAATCTTTAGTAGTAATTCAAAGAGAAACAAAAAGTAATACTGAGATGAGTACCATGAGGATAGTTGCATTTGGTGAATTATTAGCAGAGAAATTGAGCCAAAGAGATGTTCCTTCTGTTTTTAACTCTGGTGTTTCCATGATGGTCTTAGAAATGCTTACTGATTTTAGTCATTTAAGTATCTTTTTTTATTCATATACACCTAAGAGAATGCATGTCTCTTCATTTAGAATAAAATGGTTTTGCTGCTCATTTCTGTAGCATTTTTGACCATTAACTTTCAAAATTTGGGGAAAATATGTTTGTGATAATAAAGTGCTCCCAATTATTTTACAATTAAAAAAGAAATCAGAAGAGAAAATTCCTTAGAAATGCTTATAGTGATTTCGGCTCATATACTATTCAGAAATTACCCCAAAAGAGTGCTCATTACAAAGCAGTTGAAAGCACTTATTCCTTCCTAATTTGGAGGTTTATTTATTTCTTTTCTTAATATCCACTTGAATATATAGAAAAGATGGCTGTGTACTTCTGCAGAATCTTCCTGTCTTTACAATGTTCTAATTAAAAAAAAAAACCAACAAAAAAAACCGCAGACAAGCCAAACAAGTTTGAAATTTTAATAAACTAAAAAAGATATAAAATATTATCTTGGTGGTATGAACCAAAAATACAATAATGAATATCGATGGGATGTGAGATTATTCCCACTTGTAAAAAACACCTCCATAACTCATTTGTGACTATGAGCAGTTTTGAATTATGGGATTTGCAGTTCACTCGAGGGATAAATTACATACTCCTCAGATAACCATTATGTATCTGGCAATGTCTGTATCATTCACAGCTCTGGGTAACAGCAAGAGACTGTGCTATCCTATTGCTTTAGTGAGTGTACTCTTCAAACATTTATTGTACAATGGTTATTGCAGGGGATAAATAATGCATACGAGGAAAGAAAATTTACATTATAAGTTGATTAAACTGCTTAACAGTTTTCAGCCACTCTCTAAATAAGGATTTTTAACCAGATTTAATCTATGCAGTGTTTCATGTCCAAAGAACTAGCATTTAATCTCTGTTTAACTGAAATTTAGTTAGCAATGTTGACACCTCTGCATTTTAACACTGGGATTTCTTTGTGAGACACAATCCCTTTCACTCAACTTAATATCCCATCTTGGTCTCTAAGGGAAAATAATTGAGTTTAGGCTAGTTCTAAATAGCGATAAGGACAGGGAACACAGATGGGTATTTCATTGATTAACACTAACACTGGCCTAAGGCCTTGGTGTCAGGCATTAGATTAGGACATTACTAAGAGAATGACAGAGTTTTGGCACTTTATTCCTCCTCAATAACATTCTTTCACATATTAAGTTTATCCCACCCTAGGTAGCTACTTTATCATGCAGAAGGCCTTAATCCACTGATGTGACTCTATCTGCTTTCACTTTGATGCTGCCTCTGTTTACAAGAGTAATGCAGCCTGTGTAAGACAAAGTACTCGTGACAAGAACAACTGAATAAGGCTTTTAGATGCACAGAGCTCTGACCTAAAAAAAAAAGGAAAAAAAACTTCAATAAACTTCAAAATACTCCAAAGCAAAAGAGAAGGGAAAAAATCAACAAAAAACAGAGGCTTTTTGAAATGAAGTTATGTTGTTTGCATCATGAAGAAGCAGACATGAGTTTTCCATCAAGAAGATTCAACTTTACTGATCTTCTTGTACTGCACTTTATCTTTTCTTCACCTTTGACCTTCCTTTCAGTGTCTCCTCAAGGCATCATGAACGTAAGCCTTGTGGTGTTCTTTTAGAAGTAGGATTGCTGCTATCCCCTCTGGTGAATTTAAGCAGCTGTTGGAGTCAGTGACAAGGTTGGCTACAGATTTGGTGTACTGGCTGGGAAAGAGATTATGGGTCAGTCCCCAGTGCTGGGAGACAAAAGATTCAAGTAGTTCAGGATTTTTTGGATATCCGAAAAAGATTTCATGAAATTTGTAAAGATCTAACAGTGTATTGCAGGTTTCATGTGGTCTAAACAGCTTATAGCAAGTAAAACTCTAGGTAGCCAGTAAGGGGTGTTTTCACAGCAATGCTGTTTTGCAGAGGTGTATCAAGTCTTGTGTAATACAATTCCACAAAATTGTATTGCTGAAGACAGAAACTACTGATTCTTATCACTTGCAGGAACTGTGACTAATTGTTGGACTGCCAGTTTTGTGAAACTCAAACTAGATTATTGGTGTATTTTTTACAGGAAAATGAGTTGCTGGTGAGGCTTTTTCTCTCTAGTTAACAGAAGATTTAATAGACTGATAGGCTACTGAGAGTGACATTTTGGATTTTTTAAAAGCTCATTTAAAGAGATGATTGCAAATTTATCTCCTTTTTTCCCAAATCATGGGAAAATTTTTGAAACTCCTGAAAGACAACAGAGTTATGGGCAATGAGACAAAGGTTTTGACCTTATTGGTTTGAATTTAATGAATATTTTCCTCCTACAAACACACACTTATTTGTTTTTGTTTGGAGTGTCATTGTACCTGGATTCTGACTGAAGGTGGGAAAGGAAATTGTTTTCTTTCAGTTTTGGACAGCTTACAAGAATTTTTATTTTACAAGCATTGTAAGCCTGCTGTGAATGTTGGCAACAAGGAAATGTTATGTTATATTTTTATATTTGCATATGAAATAGTCCTATTAAGATAGTTTAAAATTATCCACGTGACATGGGAGCTATCTTAAATTGTTCTTGTTTACACAGATTGAAAATCTGGCCTTCAGTGTTCAGACAGAAACGTGTTTTCTTTTCTTTTCACTTAAACTGGTGCAGAATAGAAGTAACTCCATGTAAGTCAGTGGAGCTGAATAAGAAGCAGAGAAAAAAATCTCATCTGGCAGGTGGCATTTTTTTGCACGCATTGAGATATCACACTAGGATATTTCCCTTTTAGAAGAAAGAGTGAAAACTTATCATGTGACTTTTCCAGACCTTTAATTTTATATGGTTGCTCCCACCTATTTTATAGTTTGTGCACTGTATGGACAGTTTGTTGTTCAGTTTTCTCCACAAATTATATAAATTTTGCTTGAATTCCCCAGCCAAAATTCTTTCTGGAATTATCTTTTTAGAACATTATGATTATATTTTTAACAATAGCAACTCTTAGGTGACTTGTGTTACAGAGAATGCTAAAGCAGCTTCCAATTCTACTTTTCAGATCATTAACTATTTTTTCACAGCAGCTGTAAAATGTAAAAAAGTGTTTGTTCGCCTACTTTTTCCAGTGATAGCTTCGTGGCAGTTGAGTCTGTGGTAACAGTTTTCAGTGCAGTTCCTTTTCCCTAAATTTCTCTGTAAATGAGATGTTATTGGCAGTGCTGATGAAAAAGAAGGCTCATAGGACTAAACTGGAGCCTGACAAAGCATGACTAGATGCTGGAAAACTTCATCACCTTTGCTTTATCCTGGCAGCCTTGGCCCAGTTTTCTAAAGGTCCTTTCTTGGCAGCCTCTCTAAGCAAAAGTAGGTATAATGGCAAATAATAGTTTGATTTTTCAGGTATGGACAGGGATTGCCACATAATGCAGGATTTCAGCTCAGGTTTCCCAAGAAGAAAGGTGAGCACAAACATCCTATGACCTGTACTCTCCACGAAGAATTTGCATTGGTTTTGACAGCACTTGAAAACATAAAAGGCCCTAACAGTTCAAAGGGTAGTATTTTAAAAAAATCAGAAGCTGTATTTGTTAGTTCTGAACACTGAAGTGATGTGAATGTAACTGTTCCTGCCCACCTGGAAGATTTTTAAAATGCTCTCTTTAAAGCACTTCTTTTGCATCCTTTTTCTTGGTATGGTCGGTAGAAACTTGGGTTGTTTGGAGGAGAACTGGGTGCAGTTGTGAGGCTTTTGAGTTCTTTATGTGCAGCAATGAACAGGCTGGTTTCACATTTAAGAACATGATGTTACTTCAGATCAGGAACACAAGTTTCTCTATAGTATTTACCCTTTTGTGCAGGACATCCTGACAGCTAGGGTTTTAAAGCTTCATGGGCTTTTTGTTTGTTTGTTTATTTGTTTGGGTTTTTGTTTTGTTTTGTTTGAAAAGGGATTACGCCTGTGCAGAAAAATGCAGAACATTTCCTTGAGACTTCCTGTCAGTGTATGAGTTTAATGCACATCTGAGACATCGGCAGCACTATAATAAGCCACAGTGGTAGTTACCATCTGTCATGTTGCCAAACTATCTCAGGGCACATTTGTCTTTCTCTGGGAGGAGAGAATATGTCAATGCACTTGGAAATGGAAAGAAAAGCTGTGCTTTTAGCCCACCCTTACCACAGAACCACATCTGGTGCTTCTGGACAAATACAGAGGAGGTTAGCTCCATCTACCCAGTGTGATGCCCAGAAAGGCAAGGCAGAAGTGTACTCACTCTCTACAGCTTAGTCCACTTCCGAGGCAGCTTCAACTGCAACATCATGCCACCAAAATATCTCTGTTTGTTGTTCATTGGATCACTGGTAGCCTTCCTACAAAGTCAAAAGTACAGGAGACAAAGATGAGTTAATGGGGCCTCAGTGGGTCTGGGAATTGCAGGAGTGGGCCAAAGCCTCTGCGGGTCTTCGCCCTGCTCCTGGGGGTGGCTGCTGTGCCACTACGAAGGCTCCCAGGCAGGGGCAAAGCAGGTGGGGAGCCTTGCAAACATACGCTGCTCTTGTTCTTTCTGCCTTCAAAAAAAAATAGGGTGTCTGTTTCTGGAGGCCAGGGCACCAGCGTGACGAGGTCTGGTGGGAAAATGGAGCAGGGGAAAAAAAAATGTATCTGGGAAAAGAAAAACCCTTAAAAACCCCACTTTTAATTAGATAAAATATGCCTGAGGGGAAGCTTTTGATAGTAAGTATTAATGCTGAAACACCACAATAATTTGTTGTTTTTACTTTTTAAGTATTCCACTGTTTCTGGAAATAAAGAAGAAAAGTGTCTGATTGCGAGTGACAGATTGGGTCTGTGTTTTCAGGGGCAATTCCTGTGTCACTGTTGGGGTGCAATTACCACTGTTGTTGGCATCAAACACATTCTCAAGCACCTGATTTTACTGTCAAAAGTGGGATGATTCCTGAGGGGCAAAATTGCAGTTTCACTGTTTATTGTGTTCAGATCAGCCAAAAATCCAACATGTCATACTTCTTCAATAAAATGGACTATATTAGAATGAATTTCACCTTAAATGCAGACTTTTATCTAATTCCAGCCACCTCCTAAGATGACTGTGCATGTGACCATAGTCTAGACAATAATGCAGTGGCAGCTGAAATAAAACTGAAAGTCTTTAGGCCCCAACTCAGAATTAAAACTCTCAGAAATCTTGTCTAATGTGTTGTTTATGCTGCTTGCCTCCATTCTTTGAAAAATGCAGCCTAGCCAAAAGTTTTTGATCCTTCTGCTATTAACAGATGGTATATGTAGCTAAGGATAAGCTGAGACTATCACTTAGGCCGCAAGCAAAGGGGTGAGGGATGCTCCCCTGTGGGTACCCTTAAAAGGCCATAAGCTTGAGTAGCAAAAATGAAAAGGTCTAGTGCTGGTGTTAATTACGCAGAAACCACACAGAAAGTGCTCGCTGTCACAGAGTTGAGAGGTTGTGCATCCCTTCCAAAGATAAAAGGCATGGTATGAAAACATTTTGCAGAGGACAATGAAGTGAAGATTAGCATAATCTTTTGCAGTATCCTCAGTAAGCTATCCATGAGTGAGCTGCTTTTTTCTCATTCCTTTTGCTCTAATGTCTGGATTTAAGGAATGGCAATGTAAGAATAGGCTTTGTCCTTGAAGCCTGACAGTTGTGTTTTCCCGCCTTCATGTGATCATCCTTGTTGCTAGTGTACTGCTCTCTGGTAATCAGACAATGGAAGGAAAATGAAGTGTCAGTTCATTGGCAGAACCTTATCCTGGCTATGTTTTTCTCTTAAGCCAGACTCATCAGTGCTCTTACACTCTTTCATATTTTCTCATTTCTTCTGAATCAAAAATGTAAAAATCTCTTTTATGGATGTTTGGGTGAAAGTAAAAGCAAATAATGCTGGAAAAATCCTAAAAATAGCTCCACAAAGCCTAAAAGCAACATAATAGTATAATTCCTCTCTGCTTGGGAAGAGAGTGTCTGTGGTGGATGCCTGTTTAGCATGTTAAATTGAGCATGCTCTCGTACCTACCTCAGCGAAAATGGCTCTTTAGATGCACGTCCTCTGGAGCACAATGTTTAGTTTTAGCATGGAGACAGACATATACATGTTTTGGTTTAACGTGACTGTCTCTAGGGCTGACACAGTGGCTAATACTCAAGTTTGTTAGCCACTTTGATCCTGAGTGCCCTGTTTTAAGTCTTGCTACTACTGGTTAAGCTAGCACTTTGTTACCGCAGGGATAACTGGAGGATTCGGAGTGTTGGGAGGCACTATCCCCAAGATCAAAATATAAAAATAGGTCTGAGGTCAGGGAACTGTACAGACCCCCAGAAGCTTTTCAGTTTTACAGCTGGAGATAGTCTCTTAAGTATATATAAATCGTCATTAGGATTCTGACAAAGAAGTGCACGATGGGATTGCTGCAGGGCAGGCTCTTTGAATCTTATTCCTGATAAAAACCACTTCTGGCTGGCTGACAGGAGACAAGGCAAGTTCAAGGAAGGCATTAAAAACATCTTAAATCTATTGATGGCAGCAGAAGTGTTGGGATGAATAGTTTGGGATTAGGATGAAAATTTCTGAGTGCAGTCAGGGCAGAGAATTTGGCTCCAGCTGGCAATTCTGGGGAGAAATATGTTTCTGAATATGGTCAGATTCAAATAATAATGCACAGGATCACTGTGAAACTTTCTGAGAGGGAATAGTTGATTTTTTTTTTCCCTTCCTTTCCCCCCTCCCCACATTCTCCCCAAGGAAAACCTCTGTCTGATTGAAATATCACTTTAGCAGAAGGCAGGCTACCTACCAAAGAGCTCCCTAGCAAAGGCACCAGTGAGGCAGCAGGAGTGGATTTCAGGGCATTAATGGGCACCTCTGCCCTGCTAGGAGCAGCTGCAGTGAGACATGGCACCAGGAACTCCCCATGGCTGCTTCTCTTTAGCAGAGCACAGGGACAGTGTCTTTCCATTGCCTCACATGCCCTGGGCAGCCTGGGATGATAGAGGGCAAGGCACCTTTGCCTACCTGGGGGCAAAATTTCCTTGCTGAACAAGGAAAGTGTCACTACTCATCTTTGCAAATCAACAAGCAATGCAGCTCCTTCCACACAAGGGCTGAAGAGAGGCTGAGGCAGACATGGTGTTTTTAGCCTTTTCCAGGCTGTGGCTCCAACCCAAAGGCTTTGGGTGGCATGTGTTTTTGTCACCATATTAGTGGCTGCCCAGTTGACAGTGCCATTCAGGTTCCCAAATTCTTCATCCCCCATAACAATGTTAATGATAAGAGTTTTTGCACTAGAAGACTGGCAATGTCTATCCCCTGAACAAGTAATTTCAATGTATCTATAGACCTGCTGCTCTCAGTCAAGCAAGCATCTGTTACTCATTTTTATTTGGATTTTGCATTGATGTAAGAGCATCACTCTTGCCCCAGGTCTTCATGTGGAAAGTTCTATTCCTCCAGCCCTCCTGGAAATACCTCTGTGAAACTGAAGGGAGTATCCATGCCTGGCCACAGGTGCATGCACTGTAACAGTGGACCATGGGCAGTGTGACTGCTGCAGTACAGACTGTGATAGCTCCTTCTGCAGGCACAAGAAAATTCTAGAGGGAAGACTTTTCCTAATAATACAATAGAAATTGTGTTAATTTTCTTCCTAACTGATGGTCAGTGGAGCAATGACTGAAAGACATGTGCTTTGTTTGAGAGACTAGAGAAACTGGTAACTGAGCATACCTGCAATGGAGCATCAGCTTGTTCCCTCCCAGCACTGTCCAGAGCCATGTAATTTGAAACTTCAGTGGGTTATTCCTCCTTGAGACCTTAGAGATAATGTTTTTTTTTCCTATGATACATGGTCAGTGCATCAATATCATTGAAATCTAGCCTGGCATTTTGCTGAGTGCAAATGAGAATGTCTCTGTTAAAAGAACAGTTCAGTAGGAGAGTGACAAAAGGCCCTAGTGGTCAGAGTTATCCTAAGTTCTGTGCTAGCAGTGAGAGCGGTTATCAGCATTTTGTTAAAGAAAAAAAAAAATGGCAGCTTTTCTATCCAACCTAGAAATCTGCCCCAACCTAATGCAAGCAGACAGGTTCAGTGCTACCTAAAATTATTTTGCCTCGTCAGTGAACTGTGGCGTTTGCCTGTTCATAAATACTGTGGACACCTTATTGTCTGCTCCATTGCCATCTGACACACAAAATTGAATCAAATACTCACAATATCCAACTTGTTGTCAGATATCAGATACTAAAATAAGCCTGCTCCCCTTTGTGTTTTAGCTATCATGTTTTGTTATGTCAGACACTGGGATCATGGTATATTTGACTGGGTCCCTCTGAAAAGGAACCCAGTGATCTGCGATTCATGCTGATGTGAGCGAGACAGCAGTCGGTGGGCAGCAGATAAATGAAAGTTTGCAAGGCATTATACCTAGCTCTCAGCACTGCTCTGGGATTGCATAATTGTTCAAAACATCAATGAGAATTATTACATTTAATTACATCTTATTTACAGGGGACTTGCTCCAATATTTGATTTATTGTCAAGCAATGGAACATACTGTCCAGGGAAATAGTTGAGCCACTATCACTGGAGGTATTTAAAAAATATGTAGGTGTGGCACTTAGGGACATGGTTTAGTGGTGGACTTAGCAGTGTTGGGTTAATGGTTGGACTCAAAGTCTTAAAGGTCTTTTCAAACCTAAACAATTCTGTGATTCTATATTTGAGTGTTAGCGGAGGTACAAAAAACCTGAACCTATAGATAAACAGGAACTAGCGCATGAGAAAGCTCATTATAAATTTGCTAATAATTATTTTCTTCTTTCAGAAGTTCTTCATAATAAGATATCCTTAAAGCACCTGCAGTGATAACCATTTAAGCTTCCCACAAGTGCATGGCAACAGGAGTCATGAGTTATGAAGAGAACATAGGCATGACGGCAAATATCTCACAGCTTTCTTGATCTCTACAGAAGAAGCCAGGTGAGATTTTATTTCTGATCAAGTCCCTTGGAAGTGCAAGGGCTTCTATGCAGAGCTAAGCATAAGGACCTTTTGTATATTTAGGATGGCAAAATTTAAAACATACACATAGGCCAGGAAGCTAAATTACACCAGAAGCTTTCTATAATGACTATCATCTTTAAAAATGCAGTCCACAGTGCTTTCCAATGCATGGCATTTGTACTACCACCTTTTCTTGGGAACATTATTCTTCATAAGGAACTATAGCCAAACACAGAGCCCTTCATTCCCATGGTCTGTATTAATGTGGAGTACATCCTGCTTTATTCACTTTTATGAATATTTGCATCACTATTTGGATTTGTTCACACAAATGTTTGTGCAAGTGCTGCTTTATTCACATAGAATCTCTTTGGGTGAAAAAAATGACTTTTAAAAGAACATGAATCTTTTGCTACTGAGCATTCAGTTTTCTCTTGGAGAGCTGTCATTCATTAGGTGCAGACACAATATTACATGACTAAAGCAAATGATTATTCCTTAAAAAACTACCCAGAGAAGCAAGATGTTCACCAACTCTCCTGCTCACCTGCAGCTCACTGAGAAAACTAATGGAGTTCAATGGGATTATGGGGTATATGAAAAGCTAAATGTGTGTCTAAGTGTTGTCAGGATCAGGGCTGATGCACACATCCACCACTATCAGGAGCTGTTTTTGAATTATTAATGATAAGAAAAATTGCCTAAATTAATTGGATGATTTATTTGTAATGAATAATTCGAGTAGCTCTATTCCTGAATGTCTTCCTGCCCTTGAATAAAGCAGTTTGGAGGTGCTGCCTGCCTCTTGTTTCGAATGTAGTTAAAGCTTCAATTAGGCTTGCCTACATTGAAACTTGACATACCAGTTTCTTTCACGTATTTGTACAGACAGAGAAGCAAGTCTGTGTTTGGGTTGTATTTTTTCAGGGTTTGAAGTCTTGTTCAAAGATCTTGAAAGATTGAATGACTGAGGACATAGACTGGAATTCTGCCCTTCAGTTTATGTGCAAAATCAAAAACATGCAAAGTTTGGTAGTATCTGAGTTTCATCTGATAAGGCATACATTAAAGCATAAAAAGAAAGCCCAGAAATAGGAGACTTGTCAGTTTGAATGTTAGTTAAATAAGTACATAAGATAAACAGTTCAGTGAGGGTTATGTAGCTGAATTTTCAATCAGGATGCACAAAAGGCTGTTGCAACAGCATCTTCCATTACCAAAAGCATGTAGAATTTGTTGCACAAAGTAGCAGACATAGTTTACAAAGGAAAATCTACCAGTTTTAACAAGTCTTTTTTTTCAAATTAAATATTATTAACCAACTGAGACCACCAAAAATGCCCTTAACCATGAACTCTTTTAAAATCCAATATGCAGCTGATTTTGACAGTTCATTTGTCACTTAATTAGCTATGAAAAGTCTTTCTTTCAAAACTGTTTATTTTATACCTGCAAACAGGTACTGAATGCTACTAAATTTAATTAAATGCATCCCTCTTTTTAGTTTTAATCTTGAAATAAATTGCTGTTGCCATTCTGTTGAATATAATTGGATGAATAGCTATAAATTTGTGATACTACCACTTAATTTCTACATGGTACAATATGCTGTTAAACTATTTTGTTTCATTATAGTATTAAATTTGAAATAATTGGCCCAGAAATTCAAGGCTAACTAGTCTTTGGAAAAAAGGAAATAAACAGTTGATGTTTAGGTGGATCAAAATGCTCACTGCCTGTATCTCTACTGAAGAGAGCTGCTTCCACTGCTGGGAAAAGGTGTATCAGGGACACAGGAGACAGGCAATAGGGCAGGGGCCAAATACAGTAGCTTCTAGTGCCCCTGTCTGGGGACAAACCAGTGACTGCCTGGAAGAATTACTCTGAAGAGTGAGACAGGCTGAAAGTGGTGTTCTGACCTAATCAGGGAATATGTTTAAAAGGTATCTGGGAGGGAAGAGTTGGCTGTGGGCAAGAGCGAAGCAGAAAAGAAGAAATAGCGTTTAATGTAACTTGGAGTATGTGTGTGTGTGTATGTATATATATACATATACATACATACAGGTATATATGTATGGCAGTGAATTTGAACATTCTGGGTGCAGCACTGCAAGGCATAGACATTTTGTACTTTCCTTGCACAATCTTCACTTTTGTTTCTTGCATGTGGCATTAGAAGGAGCTAACAGACCAGGACAAGTGATCCAGAGAGCGTGGTATCCACCTGCAGTTTGAGAGCTGTGTGTACAACCTAGGTTAGCCAGCTGCTAAAGCTCTGTTCCTCTCTATAGCCACATGGACAGTGGCTTTGCTCACTATATTGTCACACAAGGTATGAAAAGGGAGGACATAGCATGCTGTTTTCTTTTCCAAAAAATGGCATGTTTTACAAATCAGTGACCAGGAACAACAATGAACACAAGAGATGTGGAGCTCTGAAAGGTCACAACTTAGAGGTGGGTGGAGGTGCACCTCCATGGAGATCATCAGTGAATAACCCTCTGTGGCTACAGCCCTATTCTGCGGAACACTAAGGACTCTTTAAAATGTGGTGCATAATCTTACCTACAAAAAAAAATTGTCACAAATTAAAATTTCCTCTTAAGGTTTTTAGGACCTTTCAGAGGATTCAGGTTTCAGTCATGAGAGAAGAGTCTCCTTTCATATCTACAGATATTGTATATGAAATTTAAGCACTACTGTTTATTGTGTTTTTTCACATGTGTAATTTATCTGGATTCTGCAGGTATACTTTTTTTTACATTTGTCCTTTGGTGTTAATGTATTTTTTGTAGAATATGTGTAAATAGATATGAGCAAACTGTGTAAAAGTTATTCAGTTACCCAGTGAACCATGTAATCTGTTGATTCATAGAGACAACAGATAATAGAGTGAGATATTTGCTTTACACTGTCTGTATAGTATCTAGGCACAGAGTCAATTTGTGTCCTGTCGGGGCATGTTGTACCACACTATATTATCACTTTGAGGATAGGCAATTTGGGTAATGAATATGTGAGCTGGTGGGGGTGGAGAAGTATCTCTGATATTGTCTATAAAGTGGAAATGTTGAACCAAGGTTTTGGCTTCATCCCAGTTTTATACAAAGACCTAAAATCACAGACAAGCTCTTTTGCTGTTTTGGAAACAGTATTGTTAATTAGCTTCTACCTTCACCTCTATAATATCATAAAAATGAAAACAATGCACTAAACACTGACATTTTCTTTGTACAGCAGGTATGAGTAAAAATGCCATCCCTGTGGGAAAACACGAAAATTAAATGGAAGTAAATGAGCATTTTGAGAGCAGTTGAAAGAAAATAGTTACTGTTTGTTATACTTGATGCAAGGATCCATTTGACCAGGTTGTGCTTATGCTCAGCTACTGCAACAGCCCATCACTGTACCTCTGTTCCACTCCCAACAGCCCTGGGGTAGACAGCTGTGCAAATGAGCAGGAGGTGCAGAGTAATGATAGATAGGACACCCTTTGTCCACTCTCCAGAATATGCTTCACAGCATCAGATTTTAGTTTTCTTGTTAATCCTTCTCTTAACAAAAGATCTTGCAAGCTGTTGACATTTACATGACTTTTCCAGGAAAGTGTCCCCAGATTCCTGGCATGTATTTACAAAAGAGAATTTGTGAAAGAGAGATGTTCCAGGGCTGAACTTCTTCCTCTACTCCAAACATCTTCCCTGATATGCTGACAGTATGTTGTGCAATGCAGGAAAATCTGTACTTAGGTTCTATGTCAAGTGTCAGAATGGGTTTAACCGTGTTATTCCAGACCTCTGCCCTGAATAATTTGCCCTTTTAGTATAGAAATGCAGATTAATAGACTTCAATTGCTTCTGTCTGGTACAACTGAGCTTGGTTGAAGATGGCTCCAGTATTGCTATGCAGTCAGGGTAACAGGTGAGTCGCACAGTCAAATTTACAGGTGATCCAAATAAAACCACTAAACTGTATCCTATGTAATGGGAGTAGCTAGACTCTGGCAAGCTGAAATTAGCTCCATCCACTTAACTTTTCCCCAGTTTCTGATTCTGCCATCATCACCTGGAGTCATTGCTGAGATTTGAAGCCTGCAGAGGAGAGTGGGAACGAGCTATCCACCCACACTGTGTGGGACTGTCACATCAAGGAAATCTCCATACACCGGATGTGAAGCCAAACAGCAAAGGCTTAAAAATGAAAATGCTGGGTGAAACATATTAAAATCTTTTTTCTTTCTTCACTAATGGTTGGTGATTTGTCCATAAGCAATCATTTCACTCATATCTCACTCAGGCCTCCTGATAAGGTCTGCTTCTGACAACTTGACTGGCTTCACTTTGACAAAATTCATCTAGACTTGAATACAGATTTTACTTGAACAAATAAAGACTACAGGTAGTCCCAGAACCTCTCTTCCCTTCATCCCCACACCTACCACCTGCACCCAGGCTACTTTAGCACCTTATTTTTCATTACCTACAGGCCAGCCTGCCCCAGCCTGCCCCTGTGTCTCAGCCAGAGAGCTACCCCTCTGAAGGTAGTTGGGCTGACCCAAGCAAGCAGTCCTCTCCTACACACCTGCCAAGTGCCACAGCCACCTGGGCCATGATGGGCAGTCACAGAAAAAGGAAGCCATGTGGTAAAAGCAGTGCTTAGTCATGATTCCTGCAGAGGTACAGAAGTGGGCTTTCTTTCCTCTAAGTAATGCTAATTTTTGTCTGTGCTGAGAAGCCCTGGTGAAGGAAAAGGTCAGCGTTTTGATACACATTGTACAAACACAACAAAAAACCAGGCTGTATCTGTGCAGGAGCCAGTTAGTGTTTGTGACACTCAATAGTTTTTCCCAAGACATCTCTCAGTCACGGGTGCCAGGTGAGTTCAGCTTCTTTTATGCTTTAGAGTAGAATACACCTTGGAACAGAGCATGCAAGAAGGCAGCTTTTGATTGCATTAGAAATGTTAATTCTCAATTTTTAGCTGCTTATAAAGCACATTCCTTCAGCAATACCTCATGCTGTTAGTTATTGCTAAAACATCTTTGGGAATGGCTTGGAGATATGTTTGTTCTCAGATCCTGGTAATCTGTTGCAATTTGAAAATGTACCTCCAGCTCCAAGCACAATGAGGACACTTGATTCTCATTCATCAGCCACACAGCTTAATGCGAGCAGGGTCAGGGTGAGCTTTTAATGGGACTGGATCACCTCCCTGATGGGAACCAGTCTTTTGCCACTCAACTGCTGTTCCCCACCTCCAACAATCTCAGCATCTGCAGTGGATGTTTTGAACCCAGTTGGAGTAGTTCTGTCAAGGTTTTCATTTAGGCCAGGAAACAACCCCTGAGTTGTCCTGAGTTCTGCTTGGATTGGGGCCAACATGTTCAAGCATTGTGCATGGAATAAATAAAATGGACTAGAGAAAATTTATTGCTCTTACTTAGGCTTATCCCTCTTTCTTGAAAGCAGAAGATGAAGGACTGTGTATCTCATTTTTAATTGCACAAATTTTACTATTGGGGTAATGACCTTCTCCTGATGAGGACTGGAACAGAACCCACTGTGCTCTCTGTTTCCAGTCTGGGAATTTGTTGCTGCTTTACTTGGCTTAGCTATTCCAGAAAAGCCTAACAGAATGGTGAATTCCCCTGCCATCCCAGTACACAGATCTCGTGTGTATGGTATACACAAGAACACTCTGAAAGAGAAGTTAGAAAATGTCATGTGTACTGTGTACTATAAAAATTTCAGTTTATCTTGCATGTATTTTTAATGGCAGCCACTTTCCAGCTTCCTTTTGTTCGATACAAACAGCAGACTTGTTCTTGAAGTAAACACTGTTTTAGTCTTCTGGTTTTTCCCTTTTATTTCATTTCAGTTTAGTTTAGTTTAGAGCTTCTGCCTGAGCAGCCAGGGAATATATATAATAGGGCATGAATACATTCTTATAAGTATTAGAACAAGTATGGAAACACAGAGCCCTTAGTGACCTTGCTAGTCCTCTGCTGATCACTTGTGTTTGTTGTTGTAGGAAGGCAAACATAAGTATAGAAGTGTTATTGAACAGAAAACCCTTCAAAAATTTCACCAGTCTTTTGTATTCAAGTCGCAGAGCAATAGGGGGCCGCCCTGCTCAGAAAGCATACTTATGTGAGTATTAAGAACTGGCTGAGATAAGAAGTAAAGCTTAAGAGACCTTCATCATTAGCTGCTAGTGGTGGAGATTAGTGATCCTACTACAGGATTACAGATGGAAAGAGTGCTAGTGTTGGTTAATTGTTCATTAATGCTTGTAAAATAAGATAGCACTAGTAAAACTTGCTATTGTCTGCTCTCTCAAAGTAAAACAAAATTGGATCTGCTTGTCAATAGCTGTATTGATGTTAACAGGAATATATTTAACAGATCGTTTTACAGTGTAAACTACCATGCAGCTCTTTCAACATTTAGTTAGACACTATTATCTTAATAAGAAATAATTTATATTTTAAATAATCTGTTCTCTATGCATGCACATTTTATCCTTTTAATTAGCAATGCCTTCACCAGGGTGCTTTTAATATTTCAGAGTTTGCATATGAGTCTCAGGTGGAACATCACCTCCCTCTAGCCTCATGGATTTATTTTATTTACAATATCTTTAGTATTGCCACACTTTCCCACCACTGCTTTTCTGTACTATTAGGGAATGGCAGCCACAGTCTAGGTAGCAGAATCTCTCTCTCAGGTGCAGCCCAGGATTATGCAAACTTCTGCTGGCAATAACCTGTGAGCAGGATGTGCATCAGGGAGGACGAACCACGGCTTTGACTCTGTATCTCCTTAGGGGACTGCCCTGCCACATGCAGCAAGGCTGTGTTTGCTGCTAAGGGCTTACACTTGTCCTCTGTCTTGGTGGGATGCTTAGCCCAGGCTGCAGACTGGAGTTCCTTAGGCTTGTGCCTGAGAAGAAGCGGTGCTGTGGTGGCTGTGTCTCATTGCAGACATGCCTGTCCTGCTGCCAGCCAGCCGCTGCTGGGCCCTGGCACTTGCAGCAGGGAAGGAGTGCAGGCAGCCCCTCTGCCCCAGCGAGGGACCAGCTCCCTGCTGTTCCTCCCACGCTGCCCCGAGCACGGCTCCCCTGCAGGAGCTGTGGCTGCGTGTCCAGCACAGGCACCTGCGGGACGCACCCGTGTGCTGGACTGGCCAGAGCAGCACTGCTGCTCCTGGGAGCCAAGATATTTTCCTCCCATAGCCAAGGGGGCCCACAAGGTTTCTGCAAAGTGCACTGTGACTAAAAATGGTCTTTTGACATGAAAGAAAAAGAAAAATGAGACCTTCCCTTTCTATTAATACAAAATACACTTCAAATGAAATACTAATCCTGGAAACAGGGAAAAAATATTTTCAATGTGAAACATTGAAACACTAATGAAAAACATTAGTGTTTTCACCAAAAAAAAAAAAAAAAATCACAGGAATAAATCTCAGTTGTTCAGGAAGTAAAAAGTGTGTGTTTTGAAGGCATAAGAAGTTTTAAAGGCAGAAGAAAACTCTGCACCTTACAGGTTACTTCCCTGTAGCTGCTTGAGCATGAAAATAGAAGTCTCTGCATCTTCACAGCAGACGCACCCTGGGAGACTTCATCACACCCTCACCAGATTTTCCTGTGTATCTTTGGTTGAAGACAATAGCTAAAACCATAGCTGAAGATGATTTGCTCTGCCCTGTCTTGGCTGGTTTATTGGTCCCTTGGTAGCAGCCAGAGGGGCTTGAAGAGTGACTTTAGCCTGAGCCAGATGCCACTGGCCCCGAGGGACTGATGCAGCATCCAAACACTGTCAGGGCGCTGAGAAGTCCTGGCTGGGTCCCTTGCAGGCAGCAGGAGAGGTGCTTGGCAGAGTGAAAAGCTGCCATGCTCTGGTAACTGGTCTGAGAGGGCGTGCACGTGTGGCAGAACAAACACAAACACTTCTGCTGAGTGCCACTAAGCTATCTGCCCCAAAATGTCATCAGCTGATGTCAGAGACCACATAAACCATCACACCAGGGCTCCAGCAGAGGGATCATTTATGGCTTCTCATTGCCAGTCACCTGCAGCCTTGTCTGTCACGGCAAACAAGCAGGGGCTGAACTCTGGACCTGTGTCCTGCCCCGCAGAGAAATTTGAATGCAACAATGTCTCTGTTGGTGGATAAGAAGTGATACCTCTGGTTAATTGCCTTAAAAGTGTTAACCAACAGCTCATTAGTCTTAAAGCTACAAACTTGATAACCCTTTTTATGTGGCATGGAAAGAGACGTGCATAAATAATTGCATGCTGAGACCTGCCACTGAGACACATAAGATGTTGGTTTAAGACAAAGGAAAACAAAACCTGACTGAAATATTTAGGAAGATGAGAAAGGTATAAGTCACAACCTCAGTTTGCAGCACAAACCTAAGCCCAGCCTTTCTGTAATGACTGTTTTTCATAGGAGTAACAAATAATAGCTAAGTTGTCTGTTCTAAAACTTAACTCCAGTACAGAAAAACACCCTGCCCTTAATTCAGTACCTAAAGAGAGTGATTGTAAAAAAATGCTGGAGCTTTCCTTACTATTCATTGAGTTTTCCTCTATTATAGTTTTAGGGTGCTTCTTCAATCGCTGCAGCTGTAAATTACCTTCTTAGCAAGCGGCCTTAGATCAGATCTGGGCAGAACCTCTGGGTCTGACTGACTTCAGTTCAGACCATTCAGCAGTAGCATGACAGGCAAAGAAAAATAAAGAAATCATTACTGTGGCTTTGTTATATTGATGGAAAGCTATGGATTTGGAGCACATCCCTCCAGTGATATTAAGGGATGGGTAAATAGGATACACCACTGCATGGTAGCTATGGCTTAAAATCAAAGCATAAACAGCTGGACAAATGTGCATTGTAGCCAGATAATCTAAGGAAAGCAGAGTGCTACATGAACAGGTCCAGCTCAGGAACATGGCAAGGTATTTTCATTTGAATTTGAAGTGTACATTAAAATGTCATTATATGCAAGCACTGGGACTACAGCCCTTATATGGAAGCACTGGGATTGCAAATGATTAGAAGGGGAAAAAAAAATTAATTCCTGGTAGAATTTTTTCAAACAGCTGCAGCTAACATATAAAATAGGTCCTAAAGTAACTGTGTGAAGCTGGTAGAGACCTTCAGGAAGAAACTCTTTGTCTGTACCAAAAATAAGTGAACAACGAAGCCCCTCTGTGGCTAGATGAGAGAAAGCGTCTGAAGAGGGGTCTTGCCATTCATTCTACCTCATTACAGGTATCTGACTGATAGCAAAGCTGCATCTCAGTGCAGCAGCTCATTAGTAAGAGAAGACTCTGACATTAGTTCAGATGTTGATCGATGTGACTGGGAGTGTGAAGTCAGGATTTTGTTGTCAGATGGAGCTTTATCATCTGCATTGCAGCCTGTTGGTTTAGGGGAGAATCAGTATAGGGAGAGTGTGTTAAACTGTTTGGGGGTTTAATACCTACCCAGCCATTTTCTTATGTTGTGGCTTCCTTTACCTACTATGTCATAGCAGGCCAGGTGAAAAGATCATGAAAAGGCAAAGCACATTTTCAGAGCTGCCTCCTAGAGCCCAGGGCCTGCTCAATGCCATGTGTTGTGTGGCGTGAGAGAGACAGAAAGTTACATCATGGTGCTGCCTGAAGTGCCAAAAACGCGCCCACGTGTCCATGCAGCCTGTGTCAGCCCAGCTCTCTGGTGGGACTAATATTGCTGTTATTATTATCCAGTCTTTGGACCTAATGCCTCATGACAGAAGGGAAAAGTCTTGTGTATCTGTGTTCTATTGGAGCATTAATGGCAATTTGCAATTGTTTAGCATTAAAAGCCTATCAAGCATGATGTGGCCTTCCAGAGGGCTTTGTCCTTAGCGTGCTCTGGATCGCCCTGCCCGCGAGCAGCTCTGCTCCCCCCGCTCTCAGTGCTCTCCATGGCTGCTCTGGGGGAACAAGCCATCTGACTTCATGCAATGTTTTCCTTGGCAAAGCCTTTTTCCAGCTCGCCCGTTCTAAACAGCTGATGGTTTCCTGCAGCCCTTCGGACCTACACTTCGGTTTCTTGTACGCTACAATCGAGCTGCCTCTCCTTAACTTGTTATGAGCCAGCACATGATGGGTGAGCCCCCAGCATGCCTTGAGGTACATCAAGAGCAACGGAGAAGTAAAGACAGCAGATCTACTTCAGCAAATTAGCAGCAAAAGCAGGCTCTGTTGAGGAAGTTCTTTTGAATGCCATCGTTTTAACTGTTCACTATGGAGAAGTTCTTAAATGGCATTTATATTTAAGTCACTTTTTTATATTATTCCAGCCATGTGTACTATGAATTTACCAGCTCAGGCACAAAATCTATTCACCCTTCTTTTTCCAAGCTGGTGATAATGGACCCCCTCCCTTTTCCCCCCTCTTCCCCCAAATTATTATATTTTTCTTGCCTATCAAAACAAATCACTCATACTGGGTAAATAATATTTTGCAAGGTTTTTTTTTACATTTTCTTGCCATTGTTTTCTGCAGAACATTTCTTGCTCCTTGCTTAATTTTTGTATGGTAACTATCTTACTGAATTTTGACACATGTCACTTTGACGCAACTCTACCAATGCAACATCATTTTTCTTCTATTGAGAATTTTGACATTATTTTCTGATTTTTTAAAAATGAAACAAAATAAGTAAACAAAGGTATGCTTTAGATCAAATTTTTGGTTTTGTGGCCCTAGTTTTAAAGTTCTTCCTGAGTTTTTCGCACTCTGGAAATTTTGACCAAATAAAGCTGTTCCAAATGACATTTCATGGTGGTGTTTTTACACAGACCAGCATGTCGGTGCTGGGCACTGATGGGGGCCTGGGTTGAAAGAACCAAACTCTGCCTGAGAGAAAAGATTGATGGCAGCTGGACAGGACACACCCTGCTCCTGACCTCCTTGGGCCTTTAGGTACCTCAGGACCAACAAAAAGTACTTAACCATTTAACCACTGCCCACTTGTGCTGCAGCATGCGAGGGGCTCTCTTTCAGTGACCTATTTCAAAAGGAGCAGCATGAAACCTTACTTACTGCCATATTTCTGGGTGTCCTATGAGCCACCAACCCCACAGCTTTTCCTGTAGGAGGAATTTTTCTCCCCTTTGAGAAACAGCTTACTGCAATAGACCTTATTCCAACATTTTCCCCAAAGCAAGGACTCAGTTGTGCATTTTGCAAATGTGTTGTTTTGGGCACCTCACCTGTTTCTTTTCTCTTCAAAAGTCAATATGACCCTTGCAAAGCGGCTCTTTTCCCCACCTCCTTGCCCCCTGTGTTGTCAGAGATGTTGAAAATCAAAAATAAAGTGATCAGTTATTTTAAGTCAAAGCTTAAAAGGGTATTAATTCAATGGGATAAACTGCAGTTAAGTAACTTTTATCAAGCAAGCTGGGTTAGGTGCTTAAAAGAAAGAAAAAAACCTCTAGAAAACATACAGTAGGTAGCAGTTTATGTGTCAAGAAAACTGAGAGAAATTTTGACACTCTGATGTCTAGCAGATAGCACTTAAATCATTTTTCTCCAAACTTCAGTCATAAAACTTCAAAGAGTTTTAGCCATAATACAAATTTTTAGACTAAGAAGCGGTGTTTGAAGTTATTTTATAGGATTTTGCTGTAAGGGCTCCAATTGATTTGTAGTAAGATAAAAGAAGAAAACTTTATTTTCGAAGCTTTGTCGGAAAAAGCTTAGCTTCCATTGGCCGTTTTGCCAATATGCCTTGAGGGGATGATGATGTCGACACGGATATTATATGCCTATACGAACTGAACCGAGTTTACACCTCCTGCTGTTTGTGTTATGGTTAAAATCTGTCACAAAACTGGCAGTGATTTATTAAATGTTTAATGAAGTAAGACAAAAACTTCAAGCACTACAAACAGAAAAGTAGAACATCACATTAAAGTATAATAATATAGGTTACACTTCTGATTTTTTCATATTTCTTTTGCTAAAAATGTGAAAAACACAATTAGAAATCAAGGCAGTATCAAAAGATTATGGGGTGTCACTTATCAGTCTACCAAAGGTTGTGCTTTGCTTGTTCACTTTTTTCTTTCTAAACAGAGGAATGAAAAAAGAATATGAAATAACAGTATGCTCACAAAAAAAACAACAAACCAACACAAAGCAAAACTCAAGCCAGCATTACAGAGTATCGAGTCTCAGCCACAGAAAATTTTCCCTGTTTTCAAAACAGCAATAATAAATGTGACTCAGTGCTATTTCACTATTGCTTCATGGCCCAGTTAGAATATTCTGCTCCGCGCCACACATCTTAATGATGGTTTTTCTAATAAACTATTTTTAATTTTAACTAATGAAATTAATTGAAATTACAATTTATGTTAAAAAGTAATTGTTGAACGCAGGAATGTTGCAGTGCAAATTCCATATTTTCCTATGCAATTCAGCCTTTCCTACCCCCACCNATGATGGTTTTTCTAATAAACTATTTTTAATTTTAACTAATGAAATTAATTGAAATTACAATTTATGTTTAAAAGTAATTGTTGAATGCAGGAATTTATGTTATTTTACAGTAGCTTTCAGAAATTATCATTACTCCTGATACAGTTTAATGTTTTCCACATTATAATAAAAGACAATATTTGTATAAGCCTCCCGTCTGTCAGGATGTGTGACTGTTAAAGCTTGGCAAGTGTACTCCTGCACTTTTTGGCAGAGGTTATTTACATTTCTTTGTATAACACAGACTAAGTCTATACTTTCGGTTTAATTATTTTTCATTGTAAAATGTAATGCCTGTTATTTGATTTGCCTGATTATTTATGTACATCCTGAACTAAAAATTCATTAAACACAGCAGGAGGGGGTTTAAGAGTACAAATTCATGTTTATTCTGTTTCTTAACTCAAAGGACATCATCCATCAGTGCGTCCATACCAATATGGTAATTCACTGGGAGATTTGTGGTGAACCTTGTGGGGCTGTTACACCTCACGAGCCCCTCTAACCCCGAGGGTGAGAGCTGCTCCATGGGCTTCCTTCTCCTGGTTCACCCTTTTCCTCAGGGACATTTTCAAACCCAACAATTTGTGTCTCTGGGAAAGCCAGCGGAGCAGCAGAAAGCAGAAGTGCTTTCCTTGTGGTCTGCTTTCCAGAGGGGCTTGCCCTGCTCTGTTGCAGTTCAGTTCACGCTTTCAGAGCTCCAGGGTCCCAGGGTGACCCCCGGCCGGCCGGCCCTGACAGAGCCGAGCAGCCAGCTCGAGTCACCCGCTTTGCATTTCTGTGCACCACACAGGGCAAGGGTAACCTGGTAAATAAAGAGGGTTTTCCACTCAGTGTAGATAAGCACAACCAGTGTCATTGACAGACCCATCCTATCAGGAATGACTTGACCTTTTTTCCCTTCTCATCCTTTGCAGCAGCCCAGGATTCAGCTCTGTTTGCAGAAGTTTTAGCTCTGCTGCTGTATTGAAGGCCCCAGGTTTTAAAGTGCATTTTTTCTCTCCTTTGGGATATTGGCAAAACAAATTAATAGCAACAAACCCAGAAATTTCAATAATAATAACAACATCAACAATAATAATCCCCCCAAATAAATTCCAATAGGCAATCCTTTAATTCTGCTGCTGCTTTTTCCCTGTTTGGGTGAAGGGCTGGGTGGCATTTTGCCTACAAGTGCTCAGCAGCCTGAGGGTGGTCACAGAGGAAAACCATGTTTTGAGCTACTTATCAGGTAAATTTAGATGTGGGAAAAAGAAGGTTGTGGTTCATTTTTGCCCTCATTAGTGGATGTCACTGCCTATGGCTAGGACAGAAATATTCAAGGTTGCCATAATGCAGCACACGAAAATAAGAGGTGAATGACATTGGAGATATCCTTAACTCCTGGCCTTGCATACACTAATCTGCTGGGATTTTTAAACAGGTGTATTCTTTCAACTAGTTTTTGAACAAGTGGGTCTTGTATTCTCTGTAATACAAAAATGATCACAAAATAACTCATACTTCTTTCTTTTTAAAAATTTTGCTTAAAGAGCAAGACATAAGTACTAGCTGCATATTATTTGCTATCAAGCCTATTTTTTTTCAGCCAGCAATGTATTGTCAGAGGTTTTCCAGCACTTAAAACAGGTCCATAGCAATTGGCTCCAGCTGACTATTCTTTCTATTTTTTTCCCCCATATTTGTTTGTGTTATATCAACTTGCTCATTTCCCCAGTTCCAGTCCTGTATTTCTGGCAAGCAAGCTACACCTGTCTCTCTGGGAATCTCTTTAAGGGCCCTGGAAAGAAGTGCAACATTTCAGATTTTATTTCCATAATTTAAATGGATTTTAAAAAATATTGATAAATGCTTCCTTTGCTTCCCCTGGTCTAAACATTTTTAAAAAATGTGTGTCTTTGTCGAAGCTAAGGAACATCACTATGAAAGAGGATTTCTGGACCCCTCACAGGTGAGCTTCCTTTGCTTCCCCTGGTCTAAACATTTGAAAAAAATGTGTGTCTTTGTCGAGGCTAAGGCATATTTGTATGGAAGAGGATTTCCCTGTCACGGGCAGCAGGGGTTTGCAGAAGGTAGTGCCAGCTTCGTGTTTCTGAGCTTTTGGGCTGTCCATTTTGTAACTCTGGACATCTCCAGCCTACAACAGAAAATAAAATCTGTCTTCAATTTGTCTTCAGTCTTATACACGTCCACATGGAGAGCCTTATACTCCTCTCCTAAAAGAAAAATGCAACACCTGTTTCTATTAAAAATGTACATCCTTAAAAAAAATAAAAAAAATTAAAGGACAAGCTTGACCCCGGGGCAGGCAGTTCTGTGTGCTGAGAGACGGTGGAAACCTTAACCCCAGCCTGGTCTGACAGCAGCAGTGCCGGGTGTGCGGCCGGGCCTCAAAACACGCTCGCAGCCCGAGCAGGCCGGCTCCTGGGCCGGGATCCGGGATCCGCTCGGCTCGGACACTGCCGGGGACATCTAGCGGCGAGCGCCGGGCCGTGCCGCAGCCCGGGAGCCCCGCGGGGCCGGGCCCGGCCCCGCGGGGCTCCCGGGCTGCGGCACGGCCCGGTCCGGGCCCGGCCCCGCGGGGTTCCCGGGCTGTGGCGAGCCCCGGTCAGCGCTCCGGGCACGGCGCAGCGAAGCTCGGCACCCGCCGGGCCGCGCCCCTGGGCGCTGCCCTCCTCCTCCTCCTCACACCTACGTGAGGTGCGAGCTTGGATGCACAGGTGAGCTACCAGAAATGCCAACAGGCGTCTCTTCTGGCCAGGCACTGATACAGCCTCCAGCATCACCGGGGATGAAGGCACGCGACATGTTGTTAGGGGTCTCGTAAGGTGGAAAATAACATCAGGAACATGGATAGAACACTAAAAATATATGTGATGTTAAAAAATAAAAACGTTATTGAGGGATTTGGACTTTAACCAGAGCGTTTTCTTTAGGAGGATTTGTTTGGAGAGCAGGTATTTTACTGGGCTCTTTATGGAAAGCAAGTTCCACCACTAGCGTATGTGGGGAGTCACAGACACTTTGATAGTGACCTGCCTGCCCTATTAATGACTTCAGTCCTGCTGGTACATTCTATGCTTCAGGTACTCATTTTAAAGAAACATAAAGTTATAATTAGACTGGAAATGCCATAGCTTTCCTATCAACGTAACCCTGTAGAAATTTCAAATAGGAGTGTACTTACCTAATCCATTCTGCAAGGGGGACCTCCACTGCTCTAGCCTACATTTCTTGTGTATCTCCAGCTCCTATTCACTCTGAGGTTTAGATGTGCAAGGTGTTCAGTCCCAGCCTATCTTTATAAAATAACAGCAAACTTATCCCTCAGCATTCAGCTTTGCTCAAAATTCAGTTCCCGAAAAGCGCTCCTGTTTCTTAGAAACAGATTTCCAAAATTTTTAGAATCATACTTCTCCCCTTGGTTTTTGTGTAGCTATAGACAGGAAAGCCCTGTTGGTCGGAGCATGGTGCCAATAGTCACGGGTTTGATACCCACATGGGCCACTCACAAGGGTTGGACTTGATGGTCCTTCTGGCTTCCTTCCAACTCAGATTATTCTGTGATTCTGTGTCCATTAGCAGGTTAATAAGGTAGCAACAATTAAAATTCCAAAGGTTGTAATAGGTTTGTTTCAGCATGAAATGTAGCTGAGTGTTGAAGTCTCATCTCTCTATGCTAGGATACCCAAGTGCACCATGCTAATTATAGATAAAAGAGCTGTCCTGTGTCTCCTGATTAACAAACAGACAATTCCTCCAACAGAACAGCTTTCCTCTGGGAGTTGTTGGGGCACGTTGACCACGTGCAGCCCCAAAAACTGAGCTCAGCAGAGGCAGACCTAGAAGTAGACCTGTCTGGGCTGTGGGATTGCAGAGCTGACTCCTTTGAAACGGATGCTCATTTGGGAAGAGACACATTCCATGTCTTTTAAATTAAAAGATTCAGAGTACTCTTTCCTTCAGGAAAACTGTAGAACGTTTGCTGCCATGCCTGAGAAGGGGTGTAGCTACGTTATTTTACTTCGTAATAGATTTTTATAGGAATTCAGTTTTGGCCTTTGATAAAGAGTTACACCTCCATGTGGTATTATGCCACAACCTGAAGAGGGAAATACTGAAAGGTGTTACTGACAAGAAGATGTGCTTGGGAAAGATGTAATGTGGCTTCCCAGGCACTAAAATTGTGCAGAGGCTGTCAGCTGCAGGAGTTGCTTGTGAACCTCTCTCTGTTAGATCCCTGGCTGTCACTGCCCTACTCTGCAGAGCACTCACTTCTGCACAGGTACCTACACCTCCTGTGCTGGCATCACCCTCAAGGACCTTCATGCTGTCTGTGGGTTGAAGGGCTTCATGGGGCTCCTTGCCTGAGCCACAGTCCTGGCAAACTGTTTGCACCCAGAAAGATTTGGACTGGCGCAAAAAAATAGTATTTTTATAAAAAATAACATTCTCTAGCAAAAACATTTCTCCCATGCCAAATGTTCTTCCTGTGTATGCATACTGTAAATTACTGTGATACTGTGAATATAAACGGTACATTCACATCCTTCTTTCCACCCCTGCTGGAAAAACCTCCTAAGACTTCCATGAGCCAAGGGAGGACTGGCAAAGGCAGAAACCAGTTCAAAACTATGCAAAAATGCTTTGTGACCTTCCTACCACCTCCCAGGTGGCACCCAGAGCCAGCAGATGCCTATTCAGGCACATGCCAGACCACAGCTCTGCTCCACCTCTGGCAAGGCACAAACATCCAGCCCAAAATGTGTAAGGACATCCCCATCAGCTTCATTAAACTTCAGTTAATGCAATAGCACAGAAGGGTTCATTCCTCTGCAGTAATTCTGAAACCTCAAATGCTTTCACAGTGCACAACTGTCTATTTCCAGCCAGCTGTAGTTACAATCCTGGTAACAATGTCAGACCCACAGGCAGAAAGCATTGACTGATGATTTAAGTCAATATACATGACATTAATGAAGGTGTTGGATAGATTTTCTAAGGGAAGCAGTGAATTTTTCACATTTTTTGGGGGTTCTGGTTAATCTTATGTTTTCCCTAAATTCAGGGGCATCAGTTTGAAATGCCATAACTTGTAATAAACATATTCTACACTGCTTCAAAAACTTACACAAAATGTTTCTATGAGGAGTATTTTGTTCTTCCTGTAGGCTTTTTATCTGGCTAAATCTGCTCAATATATTAATTGAATATAAACTTCAAAGCTGATCTTGCAGTGTTCATCGACCGACAATAGCTGATGCTCAAGTATCCTCTCTTAAATGCATTGTTCTTGTTCCTTTGTAGCACAATACACAACCAAAAGGGATTCTTAACTAATCTTCTTAATATTATGTCTAATACATTTGTGTTTAATTAATTTATCTAGTTATCATTGTCTGCTTTAAATAATTCATGTTTAAAATCACAACTTGTATACAACTTTCCTCCCATGAAATCCAGCTGGAAACGCTGTCCTCTGGGGAGTTGCACAGTCCAAGACTGCATTTCTCCCTTTTCATTGGGTAAGTCATTGCTCACTGTCTTAAGCTGTTGGACCTGCTCTCTGTTTCACAGGTAAAGTTCATCTCCTATCCACAGCTCATTCAAATCAGCCCAGAGCATCCATGCAGCCAGCCCTTGTTCCCACACCTTCGTGATGGAACTGCCCCATCCAGTCACGGCTCTCTTTGATGTCCCTCCACTTTCAGTAGGAAGAGAGAGCTGCCTCAAGGCAGTTCCTTGAGGAACGGGGCACAGGATGTTGGGAAGAGGACAGCAGTGCACAGCAGGTTCAGTGCTGCACCTCCCAGGTAGGTTGCAGGTTAACCACAGAGCTGGGTATTGCACAGCCACCTCTGTGAAGGACCGTGCATGTGATGGAGCATGGCAGATTGACTGCATGCAGGCAGCTGGGATGTCCACAACTTCCCAGCGATCAGAAGGGATGAAAATTCCACCAGGACACGTGGGAGGAACTTGGCGGCGTGTCTCTGCCTCTGTTGACTATTGAGGGAACTTTAATTGCTAATTTAGACCAAGTGTTGAAAGTGAGATGAATTCCCCTCCCCCGCATCATGAGCATGTGAGCTCGTTGCAAGGGTGGGAGCTAGCAGAGAGCCAGCTCCTCTGCAGGACTTGCCTGCACCCGTGCTCAAACCCTCAGTAAATGCAAAGTACCTTACTCCTCAGAGGAAGTTCACCTTGCATGTATCACAGTAAGAACTTGTACACATGCAATTACTGCCACTGCACTGTAAAATTATCCCCTAGCTGTCTCTTGGTATCTTATTCAGGTGCCCGTGCCTTTAATCTTGGTGTCTCCTGGCTCCCAGTTTTGCTAATACACTGCCTCCTTTGCCTGCCACAGTTCACTGAGGCTGTGTACAGGTGTTAGATCCACCTGTATGAACAGCCTGAGGCTTCAGTCTTATCAAGTACAGAAAAATCTGATCCCTGCCTGTGCAATCCTCCACTCTAAATTCCTGCTGACAGTCACCTGGTTTCTTAACTTCCAGTTGCAGGTTGGAACTAAAGCCTGCTGATGCTGTGGGAGTCCTTCCATTGATTTCCACGAGCTCTGGATCACTGTTTCCTGTCAGCTGCATATGTAGACAAATATCTGAACACCTTCACCTAGGTATTTCAGACAATCAGTATACGATTGCATTTACAGATGCATTAAAAAGAAAGACATTGAGAGAGATTATTTATTCTAATTCATTGTTAAAAACAAACCAGTGCCTTGTATGCAATTGGAAAGGTCTCAGAAGACATCTGTTTACCAATTTTCTCCTGGTAACATCACCTCCCCAGAAATAACTAAATCACCTTCACATTCCTCTCGGTGAAGCCATTAAGCCTAGGAACATGCTGGTTTGGGCAATACAGAAATCAAAGTGGTAGCACAGCAGAGAAGATCTGTGTTAAAGAACAAAAATCCACAGGCTGCTTCAAATATCAACAAGGAACCCTGAAATTTTCTATCAATTTCTTTTCATGGCCTTGTGACATTTTCAACTAAAAACTATATTGCTTAACATCAAGGCACTTTGAGAGAGCTTCAGTTGGAAAAGGTAATTTTTGAGTGAGACTCAGCAGAAAAAGGTAATTTTTCAGAGAGGTTCACTGGAAAAAGGTAATTTCAGAACCAATTGCTGCATTCTTTTGCTGTTATTTTGTCTCTTTTCTAAGTAGCCCTAATGTCATTCATGGGCACACTATGTCAATACATCAGTACTGGCTAAGTCGTTTGTGCAAAGTAAGTTTACAGAAACTGTAGCTTTAGGCTATGTTATTCCAGGACTCTGAAGATCAAACAATGCAATTTCACTTGGAAGTTTCATCAATTTTGCATCAATGTTGATGCCAGAGCAGGAGACCTGCTCACAGAATCATAATTTCATCCTGCTAAAACTTTTGTTTTTGATAGAGAATCTAATTTCATGTGATAGGTTATGCAGTAATACCATGTATTCATAATACTAGTCTACCAGAGCCATGTTGCTTTGCTATAAATTGAGGCAAAGGTAGAGAGGAATTTTTAATAGCTGATCTGAACCGCATCAATTTATACTGTTTTGGGATATGAAGGGCAAAAAAACCCAGGTTTTGAATGCAGGTGTTATTATGTGTTATTTGTACAAGTGGAAGAACAAGAACAACAGAAAGCCCAGAGCTTTCATCTGCTTATTTTCTGAAAGCTTTGGAAAGGGAGTAATGTATTTCAGCTTTAATGGCTTGAAATAAAAATCTCTGAAAATCATTAGGCCCCTCATACACGTATCCTTTGATTGTAGCTCTACAGAGAAACGAAAGCAAGTCTTGCAATGAGAGACACAAAAGTTGATGTGTGCATGAAGAAATTGTAAAAAACCTCACATTTTAAAATAAAATAGCAAGAACGACAGCCAAAGAGTTAATTCTACCCTATCTTCTACCCTATCTGTTATGCCTGCATATATGCTGAATATCAGATTTTCATTCATTTCTTCTTTGCTACCAAAATACTCAGAAGAGAGTATCCAGGTTGCAGCATGTGGACTGGGCATTGTACTGGGATCCTGCACACAACATCTACCTTTGGCACCTCTGTGGGGAGATTTGATGTGGCAGGAAAGGACACTAACCCAAAGGACAGGAACTTTCTTCAGCTTAAACTGATCATCTTTCCAAACCTCTGTATTGGCTTCCTGCAGAAACAGGCACAGGTACATCCCTCAACTCAACGGCCAAGGCAGTAAACCACTCACTCCTTGGTGAGGAGCCTTGCAGAACTGGGCTGAGAAGAATAAAGCCACTCCAAAGCCTCACACTTCATTTAGAAATTATTGGTTCTACATCTGCTGCTATTAGGTTCATATACTGTTGGGACAGTGGGTTCCTGGAAGCACACAAACACAGCTTCCCCACATGGGAAGATATCAGGATACAGTATTGTAGTAGTTCAAACCCATTTTTGAAAGTTCAGCCTAGCTAAAGGCCATATTCATTAAAAACTTATGTAGCATTTATAGATTTCTTTTTTATTTTTTTTAACTACCCAAAAACATGTGGATGAACTTTTCAAAGTAAAGTATACACTTTTCCAATCCATTACACTTCTTTTTTTCCCTGAGCGCCAGCAGCTACCTTTCTGCCACGCTCCCAAGTATACACAGGGCAAAAAGGGGGCAGGAGTAGTCTCAAAATCTATTCCCTCCTTCAAACACATGAGCTGTTGTACAATTATTAAAAGCAAACCTGAAAAGACAAGCCCATAGTGTAGCTGGCACAGGTGCCCTGCGGGTCATGCTCTGGGCACTTGCAGTACCTGAGCACGGAGCAACTCTTCCCTCCCTGCTGCTCTGGAAAGAGAAACATACACCAGTGTGCCCTGTATTGTCCTGTCACCAAATAAACAGCAAAACTCAGGCCAGAAAGGGAAACAAGGGCCTGAAACTCTGGCTGTTGCTTAGGCAGAGGCCTCTTCCATAAACATGCATATTGGCTGTATGTAAACAGTTTTGGGCAGCATTTTCTGTCGTAGGGCTTGTTCCTTTCTGTGCAAATTGCCAGCTGTGACACTGGAGTTTCTCAGCACACTGTCTCTCCCTTCTACCATAATTTCTACTGCCCTCATGTCAGAGCTTCGAGGGAAAAATTGGGACTGCTTACCTCTTCTCAGACTATTGATATGTCAAAATAAGCTGCACTCAAAGCTGTTGGCTGATTCAGATTATATACCTTTCTAAATTTATTTATAATTTGAAGGATGAATATTCCTAACAGATTAGAAGGAAAAAAACCAAAAAAATCATTCCAAGGTAGAATTGAAAAATGCCTATTCAGAGTGTCAAGTGAGGTGGTAATTTCACTTAAAAATTTGATTTAAGACACAGTTTATGGGATAAAATATTTGGCCTTAAGATGTAGGAATGTCCTGTGACTTGTTGCTGTAACATCGATGAGCATGGTGGGTGACAACCCTGCCCAAGGTCTGCTCTGAATAAGTCCCATCAGTGATATTGGTTTATCAACAATGCCACATGCAGCAGGAGAGGTGCCACCAAAGAGGCATGAGGAGCACCCCACGGCTCCTGCTGCTCTGCATCTCCACTCCCCTTGCTACGGACAGCTTTTGCAGAGAAACATTTCACTGTAAAACAAACCTTCTATTGAGTGAAAGGGAGCAAGGTTCTCAAGGTTTCTCAGAGCTGAGGAGGATGAGTCCTCTGTGCTGTGGAAGCAGCACTTGTTTGCTCTTTGCATAGGAGAGCTGCAGGGTGCCTCAGTGCTGTTCCTGCCCGCACAGGCCGGGGCTGTGCCGTGTATTTGGGGAATTGCTGGTCTCTGCACAGCCCATCTCACATGCCAGTCACTTGGTGCAGAGAACGAACACCAGGAGGACAATTGATTAGTGAGGGAGGGCAAAAGTCTGCTGCACAGACTTAAGGCATTTTATTTTTGCTTTCTGGTTTCTTTTTATCTCCTCTTTCTCATGTGGCTGGCTGGGCTCCCTTTATTCTGCAGCTGTGGTGCTGAATGCTGATGACAGTGTGGCATTCATTTTAGGGGCAGTACACGCAGGCTGCGAATGTCTGACCTTTAGGAGGGAAAATGAGTGGAGACTGTGGTTTTATGGCTGAGAGATAATAATGCTTTACCTCTTGACACTTATTTGGGTGAAGGTTGTCGATATACACCCAGTCCTTATGTGTAAATTCCAGCAGCACAGACCAAGTGTCCAATGGAGTAGTAGCACATGTAATGGATAGATCCTTTGTGTTTTAATGTTGCCCTATTTTTATGTTTTTCTCTTCAAATCCTGTTGCTAGTTCTAGGCTGCTGATGGCTTAATACCATTCAATCTCAGATGTGATACAATAAATATGACCCAAAGATGGGGCTGATCTCAGGACCAAAGCTTCAGGCATTAGTGGAAAGTGCCAATCAAGAGTACGTGCTGAAAGTACCCCCAAGCACCCAGCACTGGAAAGCCTCATCCCTGGGGTCCCAGGGGGAGTCCCAGGCTTGGTTGTTCCCACGGACATGCCATGTTGTATCACACAACAGGTTTCCTATCATCTCAGCACAAAGGCAGCCTCTAGGGATGCCAGCTATTAATTTCTAAACAACATGCATGCAGAAATGCAGAGCAAGACTTTCAAGAATAACAGTGCTGGGCCTGCCCAGGTCAGTATCGAGTCTTTGAGAGCTATTTAGAGAGAGAACTTAGAGGAAGCCAACATGTCGATGTGCCCAAAAAGGCTGATTTTGCAGAAGTGGTAAGCGTGGAGATGTGGATCATCCAAACATGCCAGTCACTTTTTAAACCTTAAAGAGAAAAAAGTTGCAGTTTAGATCAAATTTAGAGGAAAATAAGCACTTAACGGTATTTAAAATCTTATAATATTATTTGCAAGTACCTTTACTATAAATAATAGACAGATGCATATACATGTATACATATGTACCCACACATTTACATGTGTATGTATATGTGTATGAATGTGTGTACATTTATACACGTGCGTACATATATACATATATATTCATAAGTACAAACACAATCTCAATAAGTCCCACCAATTACAAGGCTTTATTAATGGAGCTTAATGCAAAGCAGGGAAAGATGCCTACAATTTGAATATATAACATATATGTAAGGTCCCTAAAATTTTAAGATTTTTTTTTTTTCATATATACATACGAAAAAAAAAAAAAAGAATATATATGGGGGTGGGAGCAGGAGAGAGAGAAAGAGAATGAAAGAGAGGTGATATTGGAAATGCAAACAGACCACCAGCCCAGGGGGCGAGAGATGTTCCCATTACTTATCCGGAATATGCTGAAGGCCTCAGCCCAAGTCCTGACAGACATGTCTGCCACGTCACTTCAGTGGCAAGGCTTGTCACAAATTGAGGGCACATTTGCTTGCAGACAGCAAATAGAGCCAAAGATTGAATGGCTATGGAAGCATTCTTCTCCTGGCTATTAATTTAGGGTTTCTGGTATGTCCGGGGTCTACTGGCAGTGAGGACTATCGAACTAGCATGTGTCAAACCACACACTAATTGCACTGAGACAAATGGAAAAATATAATTTGCAGGTTTTGACACGTGGCAAAGTACAGTACAATGACCTGGCTGAGAAATACTTGCCTTTGGTCTCTGCTTCCCATGGAAAGCACATTCTATTAACATTTATGTTTATAATTATCCTGCAATTTTATTTAGGTTCAGTTGAACAGAGGCAAAACATGGCACTTTTCTCACAGATCCGAGCAGCTGATGGGCAAAGGTTAATTTGTCAGTACATGGACACATTATCTTGTCACATCTGTTATTAATTGCAAACAGATATATTAGTCTAATTAAACATTGCAAAAGACTGACCTAAATTGTTCAATGGTCTGTAGCTACATATATTCTGCTATTAACACACTTCATGTTTCATGTTTAGCTTTTGCATACTGATGAGAAGTAGCACTCTTAATTGTAAAGCTAGTTATATGTCTTGCAGTCACCACTTACTGCTGGTACAGTTAATGTGCTCCAAATGTAAAAATAAAACACATGTGACACAGCCATGTGAATTTTCTGTCAAATAGCAGCCATTCCTCCTCTGCCGTCTCCATTGCTTGCCTTCCTAAATGATTATTTTCCTTGGCAGCTGTCTAAGTGGCTTGTCGCAGTCTAATTTCAAACCTCATTATTAGGACAAACAGTTGTGGCGCATCAATAGCCCATCAGGATTAATTAAACTGGGAATCAGCAGCTGACTGTTAATCAGATCATTTGCAGTTGATCAGTGTAGGGACTATCATCAAGATATTACTGTAGTCATTTTTTATTATGTGTCCACAGCCCATAACAAACCCAGTAATGGCTTGATACAAAATATTTGCCTTGCAAACAGCAGCTTCTTAGCAAGTGTTGGGTAGTGCAATTACTGCTTCAAACAAGATAACCTCCAAACTGTACATTTATGACCTGATTCACTTTGTCCTGCTGGCTTTAGATGCTCCACTGCATGGGAATAAGCAAACCTCTCCTTTGGAGGAGTCTCATCTGGTCTTAAGGCACAGGATGCCCAGCACATCACATCCTCTACTCTTGGGCTCACCTTTCTAAAGCACAGTTTCCCTGAAATACACAGAAGGATTTTTTTTTTTTTTGTTCTAACACTCCTTTTTCTATGGTAGTTCTGTAGAAGAAAATACATTTAAATTGCTAAAGGAGTGTATTTGCACATATAATTTGTGGTCAATATAATCTGTTACAATGATATGCAAGACTTAGGAAGTCTGAAAATCACTATTGGAAAAAAGGCAGCAGAGAGAAAGATGGTTCAATTTATAGCACAAAATCTTGCTTCAAAAATGAAATTAGAAGACATGTTCCTAAGGACATATCCTGCCTAAACACTTCTCAGACATGTAACTAATTTTTAACTTACTATGGCAACAATTAAAAAAAGCTCATTGTTATATAAAAAGACAATAATCTAGCATGATTCAAAACCTACCTTTAGCTTGTAGAATGGCTTTTCACAAAGAGAGCTTGTGCTTCTGGGAGCGGCTCCCTATTTACTCTTTGAAGCAAACTCAAACACAAGTGGAAAGTTAGCAAAGGGCAGGCATACAGGGAAGTTTATTCCTGATGGAAATGTCAAAGTAGAAGGTTTCTTGTATTGTGTTTTTCTGTTGTGTAGACAGAGAGGTGACCACAGCAGCTATTGAAAGAGCATCTGAAGGAGTAAAGAAAGAAAGAAAGAGAGAACATAATTCAAAGTGTGTCCCTATCTTAGAGGTATAAAACAGAAGGATGGAAACTCTCAACTTCATCATCACGTAAACAGAGTCAGAGTGGAAGTGACATACTCAGTTCTCTTTGCACTCAGGAGAGGCAAAACCCAGCTATATATTTATCTAATATGCATATGGTTATTTATAAAAAACAGTAACAAAATGGTAGTCAATGGGATTTGTGCGAGCCCATAGAAAAAGAAATCCAATTAAGGTGAATTTCTTGAGAAGAGACAGTACCCAAGATATGGCAGGAAGAGGTATCATTTTTGATGCATGCCTACATAAAGACAGACAAGGAGGTACGGAAAGCTGCATGTCTGTGCATCATCCTCAAATGATTTTCAAATAAGCTATGTATCAATCGGTAAGTTTTCTTGTTCTTATCTCATGGAATTGATGAGATATGAAAATTCCTCTGCATATTATTTTCAGGAATCAGTGGCTCCTTTGAGGTGAGGCCCTTGTGCCCTATAAATTCTTGAGGGCTCCAAAAAGTGACTCGGACTTTTGCCATGAGCCATGCTTACGCTAAGGTCGGTTGCCCAAGAAAAAGAACAAACCTCTATCAATAACAAGTTTGCTAAAACTGAACACAGAGTGTGACAAGACCCTCAGACCCCTTCTTCCTCCCTGCCAGCTGGTGGCTCACCAAGTTTCTGGGGTCCCAGTGGCCCTTCCTAGTCAGTGCCTCACTGAGGTGGCCATCGACAGCACCTCACTGCATTTCATTCCTTGTAGTATCCAAGATAAGAGAACAGCTAAAAAACAACAGTCAAGGTCCCCTCCAAGGCCTTGAGGAGAAAGGCAGTGTGTGCTTCCCCCAGAAAATAGTACAATTTGAGCATGTAAAGGCTCCAGCCATTTCCCATAAACTGCATTTCTGCACTTTAATGAACATTTTTCCAAACAAAGCCAAGGGAGAAGTCTACCCAGAACCCTGTCTACTTGGGGTAGCAATGCTAATTTTAATATGCTAATTTTAATATTTTAATATGAAGCCTGGTGGCTTCATTATCTGATATTACAAAGATGGTTAAGTAAAATGACATACTCTATGTTGTTTAGCCAACAGAAAATACCCCTTGGTGTGAGGAGTGTAAGGAATGTGTCATTCCTCAGTACATTATGGCAGAAAAAAGAAGCTGGTATTAGAAGAGGAAAAATCCCAGTTCTGCTGTTTCTTGCCACCCTATCAGCCTCGCTGCCCTAGGCAGGAGCTGTGTTTGCTCGCACTGGAGGGCTGCCCCCAGACAAAGTACACACACGTGGCTGATAACACATATGCCCCAGGCACTGTGGTTTAGGTGACAATGAGGTCAACTCTTTACATTACAGATTTATATAAGGCTCAATTTCTGACTTATCCTGCCATACTAAAGGTGTTTGCTATCAGGAAACATCCGGGAAATATGTGTCTGCCTTTAAAGTATAGGACATGCCTCTTCTCCTTGATGATAATTGCTGGAGGAGCTGTGGAGGCCATGGTGACTAATGCTATGCCCATATGTTCTGGATGCAGCCAGTAGCACAATAATTTTTTTGTGAGCAATCTTTGATCAGCTTCTGACACTGATGAGATGGAAATTAAATTTTACATGCTCTAATGGCACTGTCTGGAAAGAGCATAGTGGAATTACAAAAAGAGACCCAGTGCAAGGAAATGTACAGAATCTGCCTTTCTGCAGCCAGTTAGAGTTCACTGGCTGGTAAAATGCTTGTAGGGTGGAAAGGACAAATTTATGCCCCTATTTTAGTCAAGTACTCCAAATGTATTCTAGACACTGACATATGAGAGAAATTCATAACAAAAAAAGAAGAGATGGCCATATGGTTTACCTTTAATGATTGGCCATGTAAGTAAAGTCCATCTGGATATGGAAAGCCATCAAATGCATGATGGTTTATGTTGTTTTAGAAATAGCTACGCGTTTTAGACTACCTCTGGATCTGTGGGTATGCTTCGGCGATCTGTGTGCCTCATACTGTTGCTATAACACAGGAACACCCACATACAACAACTCTTTTCCATGGAAAACTGTGTGGCACTGCCTTTCTTTGAGAAAGAGTGAAGTGTCTCATAGTCTACAGACAGCCAGTCAAGGTCTGCTCTGAAAAGAAAACTCTCATCTACACAAACTCTCAGGTTACAACACTTTTTGCAGCATTTCTTCTGGATCTTACAGTTATTTGGTCTTTTTCCACTTGAGGCCTCAAGTGGACAGGAGTCAGAAGATAGTACTTCATATTGCCATTGTAGTGGTGTTGCTGCTAACAAAACACCTGGCTAGCAGCTAGCAGAAACCCACCTGCCCATCAGCTATATGGCAGCCCTCCTTCTCATTCAGAAACCATGTGACTTGGTTGTGTGATGAAGAGAAAATGATATCAAGTCCTAAAAATGTAAGGAAAACAAAAATAGTAAAGAAATATTAGGTAAGAAAATATGAAGAAAAGAAAAGTAGACCATTTTCTCTGACTCTTTGCATTAAGACAGGATCTGATGACCTCTCAAGGATAGCTTATTGTTTGCCTTCAGTGAACAACTTCATTTCGGGGAACAGTCAGGGACAGCCAGGCCTCAGAGTAAGCCAAAGACTCAGCATCTTCACCCCCCAAAACAGATGGCAAATCCTGCCACACTCTGCTGTCCTGTCTCACCGTGATGGAGAATCCTATTAGCCAGGTAAATAAATTGATGGGTCTGAAAAATGGTGTTGGCTCCATGGGTACCAAATCTTTTGTTATCAGCTTTAAGAATAAGATCTACTTGTGTAAGAAAGGCACACCAGTAATAATAATGACACACTACTGAAATCCAAAAGGGAGCTACCCAGCCGAATCTAAGGGAGATTATCAGTGAGATTATCATCTACCTCCCAGCCCAGCAGGGACTTTTTCTTGTTCTTATGTGTCCTGTGGAACAGAGCACCCTGCCTGGGGTGTGGGGTATCTGGACCTGATCTTCCCTGTGCTGGTAGCAGAGCACCTTGCAAATGCTCCTCCATGCCTCCCCTCTCCCTTTCAGCCCCTTTTCCCAGAGGAGATCCTTGTTCCTACTGTGCAGAACAGGATTTTTGTAATCCCACTGAGTTATATAGTATAGGGAAACCTTTTCACCTACTCATCTAGCTGTACCCATCTTATCTCCAATGAGCAGGTAATAAAGATACCTTAATCACATTCACTTGTAAGAAATGTAGATATTGACCTAAGCTCTATGATTGTGACCGTTTCTGAAACGTGCTTTCTGAGAAATTCGCTAAAGAAATGCAGGTTTTTAGGAGAAAATGTTTACGAACAATTGTTGCAACCCAACAGGCTCTTCTGTAGAGGTACACTCTCCTCTCTGGGGATTGGCAGTTTCTGGATATCCTGGAATTATCTGGTTTTCATGCTCCTTGGGAGTCTACACCAGACATGTGATATCGCTCTCATAAGGCTTGTGCCATTACAGGGTGGTAGCTGGATCCTCAGTGGTAAAATGCCACAGCAAAACCTTGAAAGCCCTGCCACATGTCCTGGGTGAAGGTTTTCACACAATGCCTAACATCAAATGAAACCCTTAGGCGGCTCTAACATGGGAAAAAAGAAACCTGGTAAAAGTAGTCAAACTGCAAAACTCTTCCTTTTAGGCTATATTCAGTCTGGTTCCCCACAATTTCCACACTCCCACCTGAAGCAGTAATAAGGTTGGGGTGGGGATTACTGCAGATCTGCAATACAGAAAAGGACCAGAGAGAGAAGACCCAGCCCATTGCCAAGAGGGTATGGGTATGGGTATGGGTATGGGTATGGGGATGGGTATGGGTATGGGTATGGGTAGAGGACAGCACAGATGCAAACAGCCTCACAGCTGAAAGGGAGCAAAAGCAAATCAAACAGCAAACATTCAGAGATCAACCATGAGAGAAGCCGGACATCTGGTAAATCTGCTCACCCCTGTGGGGGTATTGCTTCTCGATCAGGCGGGGGGACTTGGCTTTAAAGGATCAGGCAAGGTTTAACACTGGTGCTGCCAGGAGGGGGATGCCCTGTGCCGAGCTGCACTGGGGACTCGTGGGGGCAGCTGGCTGAGCGGGTGCTCAGTGTGGCTGCTGCCAGCAATGCTTGGCCATGCTCTTGTGACCACATGGTAATGCCTTGCCCAGATGATGGCACTGGCCAAGGGGAAGCTCAGAGAGGTGATGCCAACCCAGATAAATGTTTTGCCTTGCCTGGGTGTGGGTAATTGAACTTAAAGTGTAAAACCTGGTCTATTACTGACCTTTTAAAATGTTTTCTTCCTTCCACCACAGTAGACTGGTACCCCATCATTGCAGAAGCCACATTTTTGTGATGGCCTTACAGTGTGGTTATGATCAGGGAAAGGACTGGAAATTTTTTTTTTTAAAAAGTGGTACCTATTTACCTGTCTGCGTCCAACTCTCAGGTACCTCAATTTATTTGTTAATTGCAAGTGCCTAAGGAGAGGTGAGGGGGGACTTAGTCCTAAGCTGTGTTCTGTGAGCCTATGTGGCAGAGCAGCACTGTTGTGTTTTGCCTCATGCAGTGTTGATACAGGACTGGGATGCTTCCAGTTCTGAATATTTATAGCTGTTAATGAATTTTGTGCAAAGCTGAAAGAGCAGAGCGTGATTTGCAGTTAACAGGGTGAGTAGGTGTTGCGGGCACCCAGAGAAAACAAAGGTGAGACATGCACACTGGACCAGCATCCTAGGGAAGGCAGAGATGGGCACAAATTATGGGAGCAGATGAAGTCATTTCTACAGAGGGGCTTCCCTAATTATACCTATGCATTACGCCTGAATAGCCCAGCCAAAATGCAGCTACAGAGCTCGGTCATCGTATTGTCCTAACAGAGTTTTGGACTAGGTCACATTTTTAAAGAGGGAGAGAAATCTTTCTGTCATCACACATAAGGGACTTACATTTGTGAACAGATTAAACTCTTGACTGTGAGTCCAAAAATACGCAAGATACAGTCCCTCTTTTATGCCCTCTCAAATGAAACGTGCTAATAACCGACATTAACAACTGAAGCCTTTTAAGATGAAAAGGACTCTGTATTTGTTCTCTTCATGCTTGTTAAATGTTTTATGGTGACGCTTATTTACTGTCAAGAAAATATTTCCAGTGGAGGCAACGTACATAATGATAAAAATAAGCAAGCACTAAAACTATTTTTTTACTGACCAGAGCACCTTCCAGCACTTCCCCCTGGATTCTTTCACACAAAGAACATATTGTCATTGGGGCCATTATAGGGCTGTGCTGCTTTGCTAGACTCGGCAGGACTCAAGGGAAACGGCTATAGATTGCAGCAAAAAAGTCCATCAGACAGATCGCATCTGACCCCACTGTTTCTAGGAAAGAATGCACCAGAACACTCCAGCTGAATAGACAGATTTTCCAAATGTTTTAAATCAGTTTTGAGACAAAAAGGGAAGATGCTAAGGAATGGATTTGGCCTATAAACATTAAGCGATGTGATGCCCATTTCTCTAGGAAGCTGACATTAGGGGCTTTCTTGTTGATGGTGGACCTGAAGGAAAAAACCTACAACAATTAAGCAGCAATTGAAGAAAAGCAGGCAAGAAAAGATGGTTATGTATTAGTACAATAGCTCAGAGGCTTTTCATTTTAGGATACAAAGAGGGAGTAGAGAATGCTGTTTTCTTTTTAAAAACCTTTTAAAAATGGTAACTGCATCCTGCTCTTGTAGATGTATTACTTATGACATCCCAGTTTTCATCCGTTCATGATTTTACATTAGAGTTAAATCTCTGCAGCTTGAATCTCACGGCTGAGTTAGCCAGAGCCCATAAAATATTGAAACCTTTAGAGCAGCAGCCAGCCAGGTTGAGAGAAGTTCATGTCCAAAGCTGAGCTTTAGATTCTGAGACATCCCAATTGGAGTGTAGTACAGAAAAAAGCACTGATAAAATTTTCATAAAAATGAGCTAAGGATATTGCTAGCATGCTTCCCAGCATCTATATGAAAACTTAATCTGAGCTAATGGAAAGGATATGAAAGCCTTTCTCAATTCAAACACAGTCAGTGCATAATTCATAAATTATTGTCAGAGAAGTGATTCTGCTCTGAGATTTATTCTCTTTTGGATAGAAGCAACTGGAGGAAAAACTGGGTCTTTTTGACCTTTAATGCCAGCAAATTTTACAGTAGAGCTGTCAATATAACCAAGTAAACCGGTCATCTCTCCAAACAGCAACAAAGTGCCAGTGTGTGCTCACTGCAGGCTAATATTAACACAGCCCTTTAGGTTACTTGCAAACCATTCAAAGCAACTGAACCTAAAACATTTAAGTGAAGATAGTTACAGAGAAGAGAATGAAATTTCCATGTTTTCCATGACAGACACAAAAAGGTTCATTATGTTAAGAAGAAAAATCACGCAAAAATATGCTTCACTTCCTAACTCTAGTCTTCAGCTATGATTACCTTTAAAAGCCTATTTTCCAATTAAAAACCTATGCAACAATCCAATAGAAAATGCATACTGACAGATTTTTTGTTCCTTATATATGCCTCACTTCTAAACAACGTAGCATAAAGTATGAAAACATTTATCCACGGGTAGTGATTAAATATTTCAGCTCTGAGTGAGGTTGTTGCACAGTCAATGCACACAATCTGTAGTGAGTTAAAAGCAAATCTGACAGAAATAGTTGGAAATCTGAGGAAATTGTAAATGCAATTAAGTGCTATCAGTAGAAAAGGCAGCAGCTGGCTGATAACATGGCAAGATTTCTGTTTCCTTCAGTTCTGGAATTGCTGTTACCTTTTCTCCAATGTAGCAGGCACTTGAAAGAAATCAAGAATCAGAGACATTTACAAGTTGTGAATCCTGGAGTGTTTTGAAGCTGTAAAAATGTATTGCTGATTGGAGGCAAAAGCACCTCTAAAAATGACCGACATAATCCCCCCCAAGAAAAACAAAAGCAGCAATCCAATAAATCAGTCTGAGAGAGATATGAGGAACATTTCACCAGAAGAAAGTGCATTGGAGTCTGAAAATGATAACATTTGAGAAAACAGCCTGATACAATGCTATGATCTGTTTCTTTTAATTCTGTTTAAAGGTGATTACCTTTTGTATGGGTGTGGGAGGGAATTAATTGCTTACAAGTAGGTCTTGAAACAGACGTGCCAACAAAGACTGACAGAAATAAGGGTTGGTTTGGGGCAGTTTTTTGTGAGATAATAGCATCAGAAAGCAAAAAAGCAGAGAGATACGTGGAAAAGTGGCTAGTAGTACAAGGTAAAATGGAGAAAAAGAGAAGAGAGCTGTGAGTCATTTAAGACAAATTCTTAGGACATCTACCCTGAATTCTCACTCTGATTGCTGCCATTCCCCATGTGCAGTATCAGGTAGTATGTGATCACATCCCTCTCACTTCTTCCTCCTTAGAGTCTCCAGATACGCTCCTTAATCAATAAGGCCCTAATGCTAGAGAGCTAATAAACCCAAACCTGACTGTAACTGGGAGGTGCTCAGATTAAGGGGCTGATCTCGTGCCCCTTGCTCAAGCAAAGCTCATGCAGGGAGATAAACTCACTGGCAGAGCCTCATCCTGCACCTGCGGAGTGATAGATTGTATTGCCCTGCACCCAAAGTTACTCTGTCGTTTGCATTCCTCCTTTACCTCTTGGGGAAGGATGCTGCTGTGCCTATTGCAAAAGGATTTAGTTGCAGTTACATGTCTTGCCTTCAGCCTAAGCAAACACTGAATTCCTGTCCTCCAGCGGCTTCCTCCAACCTCTCACACTGCTGTGCTTCGCACTGGTAATAAAGCCTATTTTTAAAACTCCTGTCTTGTCCTTCCCCAAACAAATTTTACTGAAATGTTGAAGGAATGATGCTGGTACATGAACCTTGCAACTGATTTCCAAGCCACAATATTAGGTTTATAACACTAATAGTTTTGAGCGAGTCATCTTCCCTTGAGTGCTTTATCTCACACTTGAAAGAAGAATCAATGATTCACAATGCTGGAGAACATGGAAACAGAAAATGTTTCCTTTTCTCATATCTGACTGGTATTATTTATGGCAGTTGAGTAAAAATGTGACTGACTGAAAAGAGCAACATTTTCTGTGGACCCATCCACAACAGAGAAGAAAGCCAGAATAACATCTTCCAAACAGAGTAGTCTACTGGTACTGCTCCTGTATCCATATTATCAGAATTCTACCTTCTGCAATACCCACCACCATCTTTACCAATATCCCTCTTTTCACTCCGTAGAAGCTTTTTTATTTCTGAAGGAGAGATAAATGCAACATATATGTTGCACATAAAAAATACAAAAGATAGTAATTATAGTTCCTCCAAAGTGATCTTGGAACTCAAGAACCACAGTTATTCAAATTGATTACCAGTAGATTGCAGACAAATAGGAGGAAAAAGGTCAAATTTTAAAATGGACTTTTTTTTTTTTTTTTAGTAAGAATGAACATCCAGAGGAGTCCAAAGCAGTTAAGTACTATAATGCAGTAATTCCTCCAATGTCTCAGCATAAAGCTCTGGTATGATGTGAGCAGGTTGATAACACCCACACAGACACCGGTGGCTGCTCTGACAGATTTAGGTCCTTTTTGTTCCCCAGAATAACACAGTGTATAGGGACCTTCGTGCTGAGCAAAGCCTCAGGAGTAGGGCTGAGTCCTCAGTGCACGAACCCCCTTCCCACTCAATTATACACAGTTAATGTGTTTGTTCATACACTAAAATATTTTCATTACTAAGACATGAGATTGACACTGTATTTTTGCCTGTAAACCCTATATTCAAATTCTATTTGATGAATACACATTACATGATCTTATAAATTGAAAAAATAAATGAAACTGCCTAAAAATAGTCTTCTTTTCTTCCAGAGGGTTTGACGGTGTTCAGCCCAGCCTATATTAGTCACTGAGAATTACAAAGCGCAGCTGTAGTCACATATCTTTGGAAGGCAAAGTGATTTTCTTCTTTCCCCTACCAGTTTATAGAAACAGCCATATCTAAATAACATATATTGGGTAACAGAGCTTTTTTAAGCTTCTTGCTCTTGCCTGTTGTTATTTAGCTTTCGTGGAGCTGTAGCCCTGAGAACAATTCAAGTTTGATTTTATAAAACCTGATCCTCACCTCTTGCTTTGACTGCATGTAACTGTTGTGGAAATAAGGAGAGAAGGATGCCTATTGCAGCTGGAGAAGTTAACATACCTAAATGGCACTTCTTTTACAGAAGGAAGGTTGTAATAAGTCATGTGATTTAAAATAAAGGCAGCAGTGTGCAATGGGAGCAATTTTCTGCCCCTCAAACAGCACTTCAGGTGATGTTGTTCATCTTTCTGTGACTCGCTGTGTCAAAGCATGCCCAGAGCAGAGGTGTTCAGGGACCCGACAAGCTGTAAGTGTCCAGCTGAAAAACCTGGGAGATATCCCTGGGCTCAAAGAATTCACTTTTTCAGTTGCTCTGATTTACTTCAGAATGCACCTTTAGGGAATTTATGTCTTCCATGCCTTTAGTTTCCCATTTCCTTTCTTGTCATCTTTAAAAATCCATTAAAGATCACAGAGACAGTTTCTCTGAGCTTCCATTTCTGAGGGGCTGTGGAGCTCCACAAAGCGTGCAGTTCCAGAGGTGAACTGACTCTTTTACTCTCTGCACCTTGATGTTGTTAGGACGACATTTTAATTATAGGTGATGGTTACAGGCTGAGAAAACATGCTGAATTCTACTGGGAAACAAACAGTTTTCGCTCATAAGGACTTAATGACAACTAGCTAACCAGTCCCCTCCTGTCTGAATAGAAGAACATTAAAATGCGAGATAAAATGGGGAGGTTGATGTCTCAAGGTGCTTGTTTAAGAGATTTAAAATTATAGTACTCCTGTGTTTGCCAAAAGTAATCACTAGGCTTTTCAGGTGTTAAAATAAAAAATTTTTAAAGTAACTTCTCTTAAAAATAGGCAACTGCAGTAGTCCACCTTGCATTTGTATTTTCTAGAAAAAACATTTTGTTAGCCACATATGATGACTGGTATTTCACCCATTTTACAATATTCTTACAAGTTCCTGTACAGTAGAGTAAGTTTACATTAAAATGCCACACCACCTTTGCCATGATTAATTTAGATTTGTCTATCACTGTGCGTGCTTGCTGATTTGCCCTGGGTATTATAATAACTATAGCCTGCTTGTCATTTCCCGCTAACATTGCCTCACCTGTAAAACTGCAGTAGATCTATTTCAGCTTCCCCCGTTTCTGCCATCACCTTACCTATTACAGTAGAATAAAAGAACATTTCTCGGGTGCATGCATAGATATTTTCATCATGTTTCAAATGCATTCGGAAAATTGCTGCGTACTGGCACCAAAACAAATGAAATAATTCCCCATGTCTCTTCACGTATGAAATGTTTCCTTCCCTATTTGAATGATGGCCAGCCTCTATTTATCCAGAGCTGGAAGGCAATGTTCCCACATACATGCAGAGCTATTTGGTTTGTTGATATATGCATCAAATCATATGCCCATGCCTTAAGATGTCTGTGCTCATACATGTTTGTCTTTTTGTCTTTTTAAAAATATGAAACACCTAATCAGAAAACCTATAGTTTAATGTGCAAAATTTAAAAAGAAATGACAGGTCAGGTCATTTGGATATGGACTTATTTTAAGGTAGGTGAAACAGCATGTCATTAGCACAAGCCCTTAACTATACACACGGTCTTTGGCTGCACCAATTCTCTGGCGAGAATGGTCAGACCAACACGACTGCCGGGGACAGTGGCCACATGGACGGACCAGCCACAGGGCACAATCCCTGCAGGTTTTGGGGCTGTCAGGCTTTGCTGTCCTGTTGTTTTGGAATGAAGAAAATCCTTCTGTAACATTCTCCTGTTTCTAGAAACCTGCAAGAGCAGACACTGCAGTCAGAGCAATTTTATTCCCACAAAAATATGCCTGTTCCTAATAAATGTATGAGGGTGCTGAGAGGGGCTCACATGCTTCCCTGGTGCTGAGCAGAGCCTCACCAGTGAGTATCCTGCCTGTTCCTACCAGAGAGAATTTGGCTCCCCTTCAGCACTTGGAATCCAATCTAGAAGAAGATGCAATAAGTGAATTTATTAACCCATAGGGGGTGGGGAACCGGCAATGAAAACAATAAAAAGACTATGTGTTAACCTGTGTGCGTACCTCGATGGCTCCAGGTTTAGTCATATGTGCTAAATTAGACCATTAAACACTGTAAAGCCAATGGTGTACTGAAACGCTCCCACAGCCTTGTAATTTATACTATGTTACACAGGGTAGAGTAAGTAGCTCATAGTAAATAGGGTCTCATTGGATGACTTGTCTCTAACAGTACATTTTCACATAATTAAAGTGGACACAGCTTAGAAAAATTAAAAGGCTAGACTATAAAGCTCAGCTGCAAATAATATTAAATGGCATTATCAATAACAGAGATCCCAGGGTTTGCATATTAATTGTAAGAAGGTGCTAATTTGAGTGTTTTAAGCTTGCATTCACAAGCTTGTTTACATGCTTTGTTCCACCTGGACCTGTTTGGAGGTTTGTCAAAAACCTAACAAGCAGAAAAAGATTGCATTTGAAAATACACATACATGTTTAATTAAGCCAGGGCCACCGAACATTCCTCAATATATTTAGCTGTTGAGATTTAAGCACCACCAGAGCATCAGGCATTATCACCTTTTGAAGTACTGCAGAATCTTTAATATTTAAAGCACAAAGCAGACTTTAATATAAAATTCTAGCAGACCACAGAAGATTAAAGACGCATTATAAATGTGACAGTTTGTAAATGGAACACCAGTATTAAAGGGAACCCCCCTGATATTTTATAGCATATTTTTCAGGTGTATACTAAATTATAAATACAATTAAATAGCAGTAATTATTCTCTGGAAGGGGATGGCAGTTTAACTGTTCTAGAAAATAGTGATTAACAATAATGTAGGAAAGTGGTAATATGTGTTTTACCACACTGTTCTTGCAGTCAAACTTCATGCAGGCGTCTTCAGCTAATTTAAAACCACCCTGGGGCCCTACGTCCATGGGCATGTCTTTCCTTCCATGAGGCAGGGAGTGGGAAGCGCTGTTTTCTTGGTGTCCAAAACTCTTGGCTTTTGCTTAGACTACACAGCTGATCTCCATTACTGCAGATGCTGCTGCTGCTGCTTCGAATTGCAAGGGAGGGAGGGCAGCAGGGACACCCCAGAGAAGTTAAACCAGTACCTCTTGAAGAATTTTAATCCTGATTTGAGGTGGTCCAGTGCTGTCTCTTCACAGTCATACAGGGAATTTTGAAAGACGCTAACCTTATTGTATACCAAATTAATTTGGCCATCATGTGTCTCTAGACCAACAAGACTCATTTAACAGGTTGTACCAATCATTTAATTCAGTAAAAAACCCCATGGGACCAGAATTTCCCCACTCTTTTCATTCAGCTCTGTTTTTCTAGAGGGATAAATACCTATGAAAGAAATAGCAACTATTAGAAGAGGGGATGGAGTGTCAGGCACAAGATTTGGGACTGACTTTCTGCTTGCCATCTCTTGTGGGGAATTGAGACTGGCCCCCCCAAATCAGAGCCAATCTCTCCTGAAGGATAAAAGTTACTGCAGATGCGCAGCACAGGTCTCCTCCATGGCAGCCAGGATTTTAGCACAGGCTGGCAGGAGGCTTCTCAAGAAATGTCTGTCACGACTGAGACTTGGGGGACATTTTTTTGTCCTTGTCTTTCTGTCTTGACCTTTGACCTTCAAGAAAGGAATCTGATGGAGGCAGCTCTTTTTATTTTTTCCCCAAAATACGTTGGGATTTTTTTTGGAGACTCTCAGACTATGATTAATAATAATTAGCAATTTGCATCTTTGAAGGGGAGTTTTTGGTTTGAAGGCCAAATGCATCCAGATTCTTTCATCTTCACTGTGGAGAAAATCCCTGAACACTGGACATTTTGGGAAGCTCTCCACAGCTTGAGAGAGGGGCTCAACACTATCAAGGAACATTCTTGCAGAAGCCATGGTTTCTGAAACACATTTCTCTGGCCAAAAAAAATCTCTTACTCACCCCTTCCCTACCCAGGATTTTGCCTATTCCAGGTTGCAGCATTAAGGCCCATGCCCAGTCATCATTTGGCAAAAGAGTGATTCTGATGTCGACAACAACAGTTTTAAGGGGGGGGTAAAATCTGAATAGGATCGAAGAGGAGAAGAAATTTAGAACAAGATTTTAAAAGTACAGAAATCCAACAATTTAACATGAATATTCAGGTCTTTGGTGCTGGGCCATACAACTCCAAGGTCTCAGTGCACAGCTAAAGCAGTTCTCAAATCTCTGGAGTGCCAGGCACATCACTGCATTAAGGGCATTTTAATATGCATTGCAGTACAAAAGCTTAGCATATTATTTTCACTTTTATTATCAAAAAAAGGAAAATATAGTGAATGTTATCCAACAGAGTGCTTTAAAACAGAATTTTCAAATAAAAAGTATAAAGAGATCTTAGTTATATTATTCATTGCAGAAATAAAAAATAAATTATACATATTCTCCTAATAGAGATTAAAATGGATAAATAATGAAAAGATTACAATAGCTATATTTCTCAGGGTCTAGTTTATATTGTTAACCTAAGTACTGTACACTATACATGATTAGGCACACTGCTCATATGAAAAATGCAGTGCATCTGCTATTCACAAAAGCAATACCCAGGCCATGTTTTCCGCGAGACTTTGTAGGAGCTGGATTGCTCACATTCTGTGTTGGCATAGGCACACCACACTGTGCCTCATGTCTGCATGGGATTTTTTTATCTTGCAAGAATGGCAAAGAAATTTTGGTTTTTCTAAATTACTTGTTTTTCCATCTACCATGCGCTCTAACAACATCTCCCTTTCACTGCAGGCTGCAGCTTCTCTGAAAACAAGGATGCCTCTACCTAGGTTTTAAAGAATTAAAAAAAACTAAATATTTTCATTTGGAATAAAGACAAGATTATAAAAACTTAACAAAATAAAGAAACCCGCAGGGCAAAAACCGAACTGCAAAACAACCAGCAGCTCCACAGGCACATTGTCTACCAGGGATGCTGAGGATCCCAGCGGAATTCTCTCCCCTGGCATTTCTGCCATCTCTCACTTCAGCTCAGGAACTGCAACCTGGAAAAAAAGGCAGCTTCACTTAAACCCGACAAAGAACAACTGGCTTAAGCAAATGGCTGTTTTGTAAAGCAAACTGGTTTACTTTTAGATGATATTAAAATTCTCCACTTGTCCAGCTTTGCCTCCTGCTATGCCGGGGCTAAGTGGGTTAGGAGCAGCCCTGTCCCCCTAGCCAGGCCAAGATTCCTACTAGACCAGCTGAGGGGTTCCCTTATCTGTCTCCAGACCCTCAAATCTGTGGATTCTCAGGGCAATTTTGCTTATCTGAGCAATCAGCCCAGCCTTCCACTCACCCCACATTCCAATCTCATTGTGCCCCTCCACGAGCTTGGGCAGGTTTTTGAAACCATCGGACAAAACCAGCACCAGAGTTGATGTTACTGAGTGTGCTCATAAAGAAAAGGCTTTCCCAGTGAACATTTTTGTCCTTAGTAATGGAAATGATGATCTTAATCTGCTTGCGAAACCTGTATTTAAATGGCTAGAAAGTGTTTCATATTCTCCAGTGCAAGGGCCCAAATCTGTTGATATTACAAGTGTCGTCAACATTCAGCAGCATGGCAGCTGTCACCAGGCAGTTCAGAAAGGCTGATTTAATTGATACTTTCCATTTCAAATACAATTTGCAGTCGGCATGTGGTGAGAAATGCATCTCACCATGCAGATTTTCATGATGCTTGAGCACAAAAAAAAAAAAAAGGGTGCTGCTTTTCTTTGAGAAGCTTGAAATGTAGTTTAGGAAGGAAATATTCAACTCTATATGTGAAAGTTGCTTTCATTTAAATGAACTAAATCATAGTAAATCCCAGATTATTTATTTCTGTATATGAAACAGCATATGTGGCAAAATGCAGAAAGTAGCATACTATTTTTGGGAATGAGAAAGGAGGCCCTATTTAGCTATGGGGTTTAAACTAAGGTCTGCAATTCAAGCTTGAGCCTGGAATCTAATTCAGGTTAGACAGCTTCAAAATTCTCCAAGCCTTTCTAAGAAGTTTTTTCTTTCTTTCTTTCTTTTTTTTTTTTTTTTCTAAAATAACACAAATCTCACAAGAATAGCTGATCTTACTATCGAAGGTCAAGAGATTTAGCAAACCCAACTTCTATGACTTTTTCTATGTAGTTTAATTAATAGAACCTAGGGGTAGGCAGAACCATTTGACCATCTGAACTGACATCTGCATCTAAGCCCATCACACCGTACCCAACTGCCCTGCACCAAGCCAAATAACTGGTGTCTGGCTAAGCCAGAACACTTATATTCTTTCCTTCAAGAGACCTTTTCTCTGAACTGCACCTTTTTGTTTCGAAGGACTGTGGCTGCCTGCAGGGGTAAGTGCCACATTGCAAGACAGGGCTTTGAATACAAACACAGAGGCACAAGCACACACTGTTCATCTTACTGATGTGACTTTTTCTTGGTTTGCTCTCCTTTTTAATCTATGCTAAAGAAAAAAAGCCTTTCAGATTTTAAAATAAGAAGCTAATTTTTTTGCCTGAGGAAGCATTGCAGCCAGAGTGGGACCTTTTCAGCGCTGTTTCCCACCAGGAGAGCTCGTGGACCGCGGCAGTGCAGCCGTAGCCGTGGCTGTGGTGAGATCCCAGGCTGCTCGCAGCCTCCTCGGCCTCTGCTCAGGTCTCCTCCGGGAGGGAACTGCTCTGTGGCTCCAGCCTGCTCAGCCTCGGGCCAGAGGGCAAGTAGCCCACCAAGGGCACGATCTGCCACGGTCAGTGCCCACGGCACAGGATTGTGCTCCCCGGGGGAATCAGTGGGACTTCACACCCTTGAACCTGGCTGTCAATCCACCCTTGCTTTACACCTCCTTTTTAGGGAGACCATTTAGAACAGGAGCTTAGACTGGAAACTCCTTCGAAAACATCTTTTAATGCATCTCACTCAGAAGCTCTCCATCCAGCTGTTCCCATCCCTGTTTTAGCAGACAAAGCAGTGGCTGAAATCCTTTTTAATTCAAACATCGCTGAATGTTCTTCTCAAGACACGACAGAGTGCTCCTGGCCCCCTCCCCCTCCCTGTATCTTGGGTGAGCACATACTTAGATCCCCCAAGCACAGTGATAATTTCTCCTTACCAGCAGAGCCAGTCATTATTTATTATATCACTCTCTCACTTCTTCAGTCTCTCCTAGTGGGAACATTGCAGTGGCTGCTGGCTAGAAAATTAGCCAAGGGAACTTCCTCTGTTGGTCTCTTTCCTCATTATACTAGTAAAAAAATTTAACTGTGACATTCTCCCTCTCTCTGTATATATATATCAATGCAGGTTGGAAGCACACTGTAGGGGCTAATAGTGAGTAATTTAACTGTGGCTCTCTCACACGTTTTACCCTCATTCTTTCTCCAGAGTAGCAGTAGAAGAACAGTATGTTCATGTATTGTTGCTCCATATTACAAGCGGAGCTTGCAAGTTTATGTCTAATCTCACTGTTTCCACTAGACTGGTTTTTTTCATGGGGATGTGATGCAATTTCTTCCAGTATCAAGGAGGTGCCATAAATTACAGAGAGATTCAGGTAACCCTTAAAGAAAAGTTTACATTTTTCCACCTCAAAAAGTGCCTTAAAAAAAACGCAGCAGGAACATCTGACTGGAGCAAAGTTCTGCATATGCACATATGCTGCTAAGGGCCATCACATCGATATGTGCCCAGAGAGGTTGTTCTCTTTAGATAGGAACAGACTTGTGTACAGAGCCTGGACAGAACTGGTGCTGTTCCCTGGTCAAACAGGGGCCACGTGAAGCATAAAGCAGAGGAACCCTTTTCCTGGCTCCACTCGGGTGTTGCACAGCACGGCTTAGGCCAGTGATGGGATCTGGTTTCAGTTCAAGAAAATTAGTAGGCATGCTCAGCTGTTCAAAAGAGCTCTGTGCATGCCCAGGTCACTGTTTTTATGTGCTGGGATATGTCTGTGCCAAGTGTGTGCATGCAGCTCCATGGGGAGAACATCACACTATCCGGTGAATAAAGAAAAAGGATTGAGTAATTTTGAGGAACAATGATATATTTGGGAATGGCCACAATAAATCATATGACTCACTTCAGATTCCCTTCTTGAAAGAAACACAGAGGGGAGCTGCAAATGACAGCATCACAAATGCTCAAATGTCTTGAAGACTCAGGATTTTGATGTCCCTGATTTTGACCCCGATCCATTACATAAAAATATACATTCTGCCAGGAATGAAGATAAAGTACAATTTAGTGACTTATGGTAAGGTTTATAAAAAGACAACCCTGCTTAAATATTTCGTAGAAAGTGCAAAATGTGAGGTTGGGGGTGAAAAGATCATGGAAAATGCATTCACATTTTCCTTTCACCCCAACTAGTTTTTGCTAGTGGAGCACTGGTGATCACAGGCGTGCAACTCTGTCTAGAACAGGTGTCTCCAATTCTTTGTTTCCTAAACCAGCCCGCTGATGTTGAGGAGAGCCCAGCAGCAGCAGGAAGCAGCCCCTGCACCCCGCACTGGCCGGTGACTCTGGGTGCCCCCAGGTGGCCCCGGGGCCCCCGCTGTGCGTGGCGCTGCCCTGCGTGTCCCCCGTGCCCGTCCCCGGCGCGGCAGCGGTGTGGGATTGGCTCTAACTCCATGTACCTAGCAACGCACATGTCACACGCCGGCTCTTGCCCAAAGGGAAGGAGGACGAGGACAGTAAACAAAGACCTCGGTGTCCTCCATTTTGGAGCGCCCGCTGCAAGTTTGACTCTCTTCACTTTGAATTATAGTGGCAGTGCTTTGAGCAACTACATCTGAAGTACTCCAGCAACATCACACTCTTGTTCCACCACCACTCTGATGACCACCAGTATAATTCAAAGAGAAAGAGTAAAAACTCACCTCTAGGTATAAAAATGAGAGAGAGTTTATTCCCTGCCAGAAGAAACAATACGACCAGAATTATAGCAGTTTCTACCCTGAACTGTAAAAGTAATGCTTTCTGTTAGCCAATGAATAAAACTGTCTTTTGTCAGGAAAACCATCTTTTACACTTATAATATTATCTTTCCAATAGATGTGAATACACTGGTTTATTATATCTAGCTAGCCTTTTTTTTTTTATGAAGGAAAAGGTACCAGAGAAAAAAAAGCATTTTTTCCCCTGTTTCTGAAAAAGGAGGAAAGGGGAAGAAATCTTTCTATATTTGCATTGCTAATTAGCAGAATGCACGGAGATAATACAGTGATCAGTACTGTACACACGTTTTGAGAGATGAACAAACATTGCACTATATTTGAATATGCAAGTGTACCATTTGTGTAGTTTATGTTGCATCCAGGCTTTTCCACAGGGCTCCACAAAGGACACACTGAAAACTCCCTATGGCGGACTGGGGGGGATGTTGGGGTATGATTTGTTTACCCTGGAAAGGGCAATGCAGGGGCACAGCTTGCTTTTCAATGTCATTTTGGTGTTTCTTCACCCCCAAACAAATTCACCAGCTGGGTTGACTGAGGAAAAGGATTTTAAGAGACTTGTCCAAGGTCACCCTAAGGAATGAGCAAGTCAAGCCACTTACTCAAGGGCACTAAGTGCCTCTGTGGCCCAACCTACCTCCCTCTTGCTTCAGGTTGTTTGCGCCAACCTCTGCCCCCTCACCACATAGCCTTCCCCACACCAGCAGCACAGTGTAAAGTTCACAGCAAACCCAGCGAAGCGCCCTGCACCATCCATCCGTCTTCTTCATGAGATAAGAATAGTTCCTTAAACCTTTGTTCATGGCAGATGTTCGCCTGGTTTGATTGTGTTTTTCTAAGTGTCAGTGTCTATCCACAAACTCTATCTTGATGTACATCCCCATGCCTAGATATGTGAATAGCTTTACAAGATGAACACAGCTTGAAAAACTGAGGTCAAACCTGAAGAAGGTTGAAAAAGCTGGGGTAGTGCAAGACATTATATAGCTTGAAATAAACACTGCCTCATCTCATAGAGGTCATTTCATTAGGAGGATGCAGTAACTCTTGGAAAACACCAGCCACATTATCAAGCTTGACATAAGCTTTAGCTTCTGCTCATTGACATACATGGTCTCAACAACAGCAAATACTTCATCTGCAGGTATTCCTTCTCTGAGGGTCAGTCTATAAAATCAATGGCACAGCCATCTCTTTTCTCTCTTGTTCCCTTAGTTTCTTTTATCTGAACAAAAAAGGATACAATCAGCAGTATTTTTTTTAGAATTTAAACCAACAAATCCATTGTTTTTGCCTTAAACACCACTTCATTTGCCTGGCAAGTGATACATTGAGTATCTACATGAGAATATTTATTAACATGGCATGTTCTCCAGACTGACAAGTTCAAACTGTTAGGGGCTCCCTCTCCACTCCTCCCTTACCCTGGCTAGGCAGGGTGTAATTCTGTAGGTCAAACCAACACAAAATCATTTTCATGCAGGCAAAGCTCTTTGAGTACATGACACCAGCTCTGTTGCCGCCCAGGTTTAGGTTGATTTTTCACTGAGCTGACTCTGGTCTTCTGCTCAGCTGGACTCACTCATCAGCATGGCAAGAGCTACACACATGCATGGGAGAAAGCTCCCCAGCCCTTGTCTGGATCCATGTTTTTGTAAAGTCATGTCCCCTCAATCCTCACCTACTGACTTCAGAGAGGATAACTTATAAGTTATTTACTCATCAGAAGATGATTTTTATCTACTCCTCTTCTTCCTCCTGAGTATGGCTGTCTTTAAATCTGGAGTCTGACACTTCACTGCGTAAATGTTACTTCCACTGGAGTGAAAATAACTGAGTTCCACTGTCGGCAGGCCTGCTCTGACGTTGTCACCTTGCACCCACACGTGCGCTGTTTGAGGGCAGCTCACCGTGCTTCATAAGGTCCCAGCCACCTCTGTGCAAGCAAAGCACACAGTGACAAAACCCCTGCAGCAACCCTTGTGTTTCCACAACCCTGTGTGCAGATCTTGCCTGCATCCCGAGAGCTGTTTACAGCCCTGAGCCCTCTGCTGAGAGCTGGGGATGCTGCACATGTCCTTACAGGTCCAGTGGTCAGCTTTAGTCAACTATCATACTCTCATCCCAGTTACATTAATGGTAGGTGATGAGAAAGCTATTTATGAGCAGTAGTGTGATTTACAGACCTAAATAATGCATTTTTAGAAAAGTGAAGGTATTATTAAATACTGTCAGATCACAGTATGAAAAGACAGTTTCAATATTTTCTTTTATAAATCTATTTTCTAATTCTAATCAGATTCTTCTCACCAAGGCTCCCTCAGCTATCTGCTGAGGACAACAGAGGACAACCTGTCATCTGAAGCCATTTCAAATACAGTCACAAACAAATACTTGTATTAATATTAAACATGTAGCTGTTTCAAGAGCATGTATTTTTTTTGTAGAGAGATCACACTATTCTTTTGAAGAGCCAATAGGGCTTTTGTTCCCAGCTCCTTTTTAACAATCTAGATATTAACTTTTCTACTACTGCAAGCCTCTGAGCAACTTGGCACAATATTCTCCAGACAGGTGTTTGCATAAACTGTGTCTTACAAAGACCTTGGGCCGACAGCTAAGGAGTTTTACCTCGTGCATATTAGCAGCCCAAGTGCTTGAATGCTACATAGGGCCCTAGGGATCTTATGACCAGCTCCCTGGTGCTGCAGAGCCTGTTACTTTATTGGTACTATGAACCAGAGGAATGTTATGTGTTGTTCAGAGAAAGAGTTATGTGCTTTGTGTGAGTGAACGTGAGAAGAATGGAGAACAGCAAACCATCCCAGCTCCTCACTTTCCCCTTGGTGTTTCTGTGGTTGCAGACCCTTCTATTGTACAAGTTTCTTCTGGTCCCCATGAGAATGGAAAGACAGACTTTAGCAATTAGCCCAGGGAGGGAGAGGCTAATTGTAGCAATTAGCACTGGAGCACCAGGTGGGGAGACTTAGAGGCCAGTCAAGAGGGGACTAATATAATGACTGTCACGGTCAGTGAGGCAGCACCATTTGGGGAGAGGAAGGAGACAAGGAGCTGCTGATTGCACCTAATTAGGCCTTTTGTTTCCCCTTTGAAACAGTCTTTTCAATGCACTTCGAGAATGGGAGGATCAGTCAGCTCTGTGGCTCTCGCTGTCCTTACGGGGGCAGCAGGGGAAGGAAAAGCCCAGGTACAGCCATCAACACCAGCCTCACCATCTTCCCTCACAGCTCGTGTGGCTCAGAGCAGCCTTGTTCTCCCCCAGTCCCCAGTGAAGCCTCTGTAGAGAGGCCCAGAGTTGCTGTGTAGCTACACTTGCAATGTTCTCCCACATTTTATGCACTACAAGGTCCTCACGGGGTCTTGCTCACAGTATAATATCTTGCCTAGCTCAGGTTTTCATCCCTGTAGCTCAAGGTTCCTACATGGAAACAACTGTAAATGGAGGGCGCCTCAATCCCCTGGTGCCCTGGATTCAAACTGTATTACAGTGACACGTGCTCAAGTGACAGAATAACACACCTGATCGCAGTAGATCACATTATAACAAGGTTGTTGCAAAACACTCATCAACCTCGTTTTTGCAACAGTCATTGGTCTCTGCGGGTTTCAGAGCAGGGCTTAAACCAGACTCTAGGACATTTTGAAGTGAGGCACGCAGCTCCATGCTTCCGGACAAAGCCTGGCCCTCTCCATGAGCTGCTCTTCCACTACTCCGCATCCATGATCTGAATTTTTACTCCAAAAGCACACTGTAACTACCTGCTAGTTCTCCAACAACAGCCCAAAGCAACCATACAGAAACTGAACAATTAAAACAATAAAAGCATTGAGCCATACAAATTACAAATACATGTCACAGCTGAACTCCACAGCTACTTACTAAGACTTGTTGGGTGGTGCTTTGTGCCAGATCTTCGTGCTGAGTGCTGACCTGGGAGCCTGTCCCCTCTTCTGCTGCCGTAACTTGCAGGCAGACCTCTGCCCTCCTGCAAAACACAAGCTGTCCAGAGCAGGGCTGCACTGAAGGCATATCTGATTCTTTCCACCAAAGACACCCCATTTCCTAGAAGGGAACACAAAGTTTGATTTACCACATGCTGGGACTATGCACAGTGCAGCTGCTGCTTTTCTCACTTACCTAAAGGGAGGACATGTCCTACAGTCCCAGCTCCATGGCTGTCACCAAACTGATGCTTCACGTGAATGGCACAGACAGTGCCCGCAGCGGGAAGCAGAACTGCAGGGTGATACTTCAGCTTCCCCCAAAACGCAAGAGTTAGGCTACCCCTTATTTTCCAGCTTCCTCTGTTGGTGAGTGTTAGCGCTGTTCAAAGGGCTGCTTCTTGCATGGGGAGCACCAGTAGGAGCCTCAGGGCTTTGGACTGCCAGGGTGATGAAGGCATTGCAATAGCAAGACACTTGTACCTAAGAGGTTGTCTTTGTTTCGGCGTGAGACTGAGCCCTGTCCCTGCACTAGGTGGGCTCAAGTCACCCTTTCTCACGGAAACAGAAGGTGGTTGCTTGGCCAAACGCTCGCTTTCTGAAGCATAAACTTTTTTTAAACAAACAAACCAACCAAAACCCCCTTGAGGCTCAGAAAAGACCAGTGAACCATAAAGACCTAGTGAGACAGCCCAGGTCCAAATTAGCGGCACTGAATTGTGGGTCAACAGTGCAAAACCTTTCAGCTTTTTGCTACCAGTATCAGAAGAAAACCAGGGTGCATTTAAACTCCAGAACCTTTCCACAGTTTAACAGTAAATGGCCTATATTGAATAGCTGGCAACACATGCACTCTCCTTGTTTTCCTTCCTTGTTAAATGTTTCCTGGCATGGTGACAGGTAAAGCATAATACAGCTTGGCAATATGGCTTTTACATGGTGAAACAGCTCCTCCGTGCTACGCTAGAATACATATTACTGTGACAAGGGGCTTTATTCTGAATTATCTGCGCATACTAAAAGCCAGTGGGAAATTGGAGGAGAGTTTAGTGAAAACTACATAAGATTTTGTTGCCGCTGAGTGGAAAATTTTGGATGGAAATCACGGAGTGTGGGGCTTAATCACAGCTCCTTCTGCTCGGCACACTATGTAAGGCAGCCCCAGCCATTAAAAATTCACTTGGGAAAGGTGGATGGTTATCCAGCATTAAACATGTTTCTGTGGCACTGAATTCTTCAGATCGCTTGGGGAGGTAAGTCATCCACTGTTTAACCTGACAGTGCTTGTTGATAAAAACAGTACATAGAACTGGATGGAGCATTTATACAAAGCTGATAGATGAGATAGATGGAGGGGATTTATCCAGTGGCAGGGGATCTGGTTAGGAATAAAGCTGTGATGACTTCTAAGCATGGAGATGATCAGTTTATGCCATTATTTCTCAACATATATGTGATGGATAGCAGGAACCCACCCAAGCTTGGCTGTGCACTGCACTTCCTTGGAGACAATCTTCTCCAGAGCCACTGTTGTGCCTCACAGAGGCATCTTCATTTGGCAGCTCTCTGAAATGTAGGAGCCATTTTGCATTTCAAATTTATGAGACATTTTGTATCAGGAAGCTGCTGTTTAAGAAAGGTCTTACTTTCTCTGTGGAGATGAAATGCTAAAGACGTTCTGACTGATAGAAGTTGATGTTGAGAGCTTGAGCTGAAGAAAATGGCCAAGAGGAGAACAGAGTAATTTCTGAGCCAGCAGGTTGTTCTGGTTTTCTCTGATGGACTTATTTTCATATTCAAAATTTTCTTATTGCTGCTTTGCCCAGTCTATGAGAGGTTTCATGCAATGGTCATCACTGGGGTGTTAGATGTTTTTCGGGTTTTCTTTCCCTTGGAGTTTGTTTCTATTTAATATCAAAATGATGGGCTCACTTCATATTCTCAGATTTTTTAAACTGATTTAGAAAAATTCAGTCTCGGGTAATTTTCACCGTCCCACACCCATCAGAGGCCTCAGACAATGACCTGATAGAGAGCTTGAAGACCAAGAGAATGTAAATGTCCGACTGAATAGGGCTTAAGGTAAGAGAAGAGTCTGTGCTGGTGTACACCACTTTATTAAATGAGAGGATTGTTGTCTTGGTTATCTCAGTCACCCTGAAATCTCCCAGGAAGATAGAAACCATCTCTCTGGTGTCCTCTGTAAAACAGTGTTGGAAGCATGATCAGAAATATTGAGGAAACAAGTGATTATATTTTTCACATGTTGTCTACCACTGGCTACAGAGGGCATCCACCATACAGGGCAACCAGGTAAGCTGGATAAATAGACCTGAGTACTGGGAAGCAAGGATGAATGAAGGCAAGAAATGTTCTTTGCCATTACTGTTACATGAATCCTGGAGATTTGCATTAATGGAGACATTCCAGAATAAAGTAACTGTGCCAAAAAAAAATACAAGGGAAAAGGAGAGACCTATGGTTACCTCAGCCATTTCTGTTGGATGCTTCTTAAGACCTCCAAGTGACCAACACAGTTGTCACCAGCTGAATCTCAGTCCTGCAGCCTTCATCCGTGACCCGTGCTATATGACAGGGAACTGACCATACTTGGAAGCCAGGAGACATATTTCCTAAGTAGTCTGTCAGCAGAATTATTTCTGAGGCCTTTGATTAATAATGTAGGACATCAGTGATCTCGGAAAACTTTAACATCAGCACTGTACTTGGCTGAACAGAACAGCTGTTGACATCCTTGTTGCTGTTTCTTGGCTGCAGACAGATGTTTGTGAGGCTAGATGGAAAAGGCTAGAGTGTATGAACATACTGGAGTCAGTGGAAAGCACTCACTGCTTCCTTATACTGATGTGGTGACTCAATCTGTATTCTGGGAACTCTGTTAGGTTATAATTGCTCCATGGGTGGAGGCAGTGGCATCTCTTAGGAGCTGAGACACTCCTGACACTTGTATGATGGTGTCTGAATAGTCCTTGCAGGGCAGAGAAAATACAAGTGTGTTAGGGAAGAGCAATAAATACCATCAACTGCTCTACTGGATTAAATTTTTGAAGGGTACACTGGTCTCAGATGTTAATGGAGTGGCTTAATTTTCCTTGAAAGGGTCATCATAAACTCAGGAAAATATAATTCAGGGATGAGGCATAGTATCTGATGTTGAAAACAGGCTGGGTGTTCTTAATGGCTAAAAAAATTGTTCAGCAGCAGATCCAGCGTGTAAAAATATGACTTCTCTAATGCTCCCAAGTTCAAAATTATTTGCTGGGTAAGTGTCATTTGAACAACTTTAAGCTTCACAGTTTACTAAAGGATGTGTTTTGTATTCTGGTCCAAGTATGACTACACCAGAAAATGCCTTCCCTGCATCATCTGAAATACCAAATGTAAGGCAAAATTTTGCTTCAAACTTCCATGAAGAGCTAAAGCCTCTCCATCCACAATAATACACAAACTACATAGTAAATCTTTCTTCTGAAAACATTTCATCTACTTTGTATTTTCAGTCCAACGACTAAGGGCTTCTGTAAGTAAATCTCTTATTTCTTTCAGGGAACAAAACTGCCCTGGGTTCTCAGACACTTTCACCTTGAGGATCCCATAAGAAAACAATTCTGGGGAGAGGTAAGAACACAAGGAAATCCTGGGGCTCTGCTGTTCTCAGAGCTGTCCCCTCAGACAGTCCCACAGAGAGAAACATCAAAGCAGGAAGCAAGTTTCACCCTGCAGAGGGAAGCACCTGTGCCAGAGGTATGCTCAGGAATGATCAGACTATTACAGGTATAGAAAATTTGATGTGATCAGTCTTCATTCACCTTTCTTCTTTCCAGCTTTATTTCTGAGGCTGTTAACTTCTCTACTTGCGCAAGAGCTGCTTCTATAGCCCCTAAAGAAGTCACTAGGAGCTTTCTCTGTTCATGCTGTGGGAGGGGAGACTTCTACCATGCTGCCCAGTTACATGGACAGGTGAACTCAAGATTTTGAGCATTAATGTGATAAAGTTGAGAAGTGGGGCTGGCAAGAAGTTTGGTGAGGGTGGTCACGATTCGCTGAAGACCTTGAGAGGAAGGATGGCATGAACTTGGAAAGAAGCCTGAACAAGTAAGCTCACCATGGCTCTTGTGTTGAGAAATAACCCTAAGCAGAAAACAGATCAGTGTCCCCAGACTCCCATGGCTCTTACATTGAAACCAGCACCATTACAGCACGGATGGAGGTTAACAAACAACTTGCTTCTCTGAGCCAGTAGACACAAGGCAGAAACCAGCTGGAGGGTGCCCAGAGCTGCTCCTAGGCTACTGCCACAAGGGGAAAAAAATCAGCTTGTTTTGCTGCTGCAGATATGAGACAGGTTTGAAGAGGTTCACTGCTGTAGGACTAACAGTTCTTAAGCACTGATTAGCTGATCTAGGATTAAGCATACATTATCCAGTCCATGTGCCATCTGATGGACCTTCAGAAAAAAGCATCCCATCACCAGGTGTAGGTGATGTTGGTTGTTATGTAGGTGCTACTCAATTTGGGAATTAAAGCATTTTTAAATCTAAATGTTATAAATTATTAGAGAGAATTAATGGGTTTTTTCAAAGTTCAGTAATTTCTATTATTAAATCTTCTTTTGTGTTTTGCAGCATGAAACCAATAATTATCTTCCAGATACACAATAAAACACAACCTACAAAATAGGGTCCATCAGACTGTATCATCTACCATTATTTGTCTATGTTTGTGCCACAATTTCATCACTTGATCAAATAATAGCAGATTCCACAATATGTCATTCACGTATCCCCAGTTTATCTATAATGATTTTCCTCTTGTCAGCTCATTTCTTGAACCTTTGCAGAATCTGGTTTCAATAGTACTATAAACAATCATCATTGCATTGTAAAACTGGAAACTCTCCACTAAAATAGTGTTTTGATCTGGGTTGCCATAGTAATAAGTCTGTGCTCCCCTCTTTGGAGGCCTTGTTATATGAAGTATCTGTGATTTGCTCAGAATGGCCCCCGTTCATCTGTCAAAGTAGGTTTTTCCTTTTTTAAAATAATGATCTAGAAAATCCCACAGTGGCAACAAATATTTTACAACCATAACGAGAAACATTGTATCACTCAAGCTTTGTAAATCTATACCATTATTGCATTAGAATAAATCACTTTCCTTAGGTATATTACTTAGAAATATGCAATTCTAATTTTAGAGCGTGTACTCAATAGGGGGTATTTATTTTTATGTAAAGAGAATTATTAACTTTGACTTCAAAAATACATCACATGTCAGATTGTGTTCAGAGGCCCTGCAGCAAAAAGAAAAAAAACCTGAAATTCTTTCTTATTTCTATCAAAATATCACAAATATCCAGTCAGCTTCAGATTTAGTTACTCTAGTCCATTCTTAGGTGCTGATTTTTATAACGAGATCAGATATTATCACAGATTTTACAACTGCACACTTAGATAAATGATATTCAGATTATACACTTGTGGAAATTAGAAGTCCTGAAAATACATCAACGGCACTATGAAAATATATCATGATACATTATTTTAAATAGAAATGCTCCAGTCGGTTACAGTAATTTGATACATGAACAATGATATTTCCTCCTGCAGGAATGAGAGTAAACAAACACTACATCAACACACCAGTGACAGACTCCATGGAAAAAAGTGAGGACAGGGACCATATTTTACCTAAGACAAATGGTTAAGTTGGTTACTTTATGCAAGTCTCTACCAGCTACAGGATTACTTCATGTAACTCACTGTCAGCTACTGCCTCATAATACCTGACAGAGGAATATTAAAATCATCAGTGGGAGAAAGTATGGAAGGTATCTATCTCTTATTCAATGAATTCTAATTAAAAAGTAATTACCTTTTGGTGAGGACTCTGCCAGCCTCAGGCCCCTCCTCACACGTAATGTGAGCTGGCTCCTTGGCAAACAGAGGGAGATGAGCTGAGGTGCATATGCATATTTCCTTACATTTTGCCACTCACTTAGTTCCAAGTAGTGCCAGATCATGGGAAGTCTTCGAGAATAGTTTTATATCATTTTGCCAAGTGGATCCCCAGAAGACGCTGTGGGGGCAGAGGTGCTACACATCTTCTGTTATAATTGACCTGGGCTTTGAGATTTCTCTGTCATGATGTATCCCAGAAAGGTGCATGATGGGAAGAAACTTGTTATTCCTCCAGCAGTGCCAAATGGACAAGATCAAGTAGGCCTGGGACTTGAAAAAAAAGGAAGAAATATTGACAGATAAGTAACCACTCCAGTAAATGACAGGCAGGCACAAGAAGCTTGATTTCCTTGGGGTTCAGAGGTAATCTATTAACCTTAAAACATTTCAGTGCAAATTTGATAGATTTTTTTTTTTAAATACAAAAATATAAGGTGTTTAATTGAAATCATGATGTCTGTTTTGATTTCTTTTACTCCTTGCAAGTCAGCAGAGGAAGAACAAAAATCCACCCATGACAAAAAAAGCTAAAGCCAGACTTAATTCAACTCAAAATATTTATTTATTAGATAACCAAAATGGTATCTGTAATATAGTTCAAGAACATTAAAGGTGTCTGTTGAAAAGCTGTCATTTTTTCTGGCACCATGACTGGCACTGAAAAATTTGTTTTGCAATTCTTTGGATGGTAGCTCATCAACAGTCAGGGAAATGCTAGGGCAAATTAAGGTCAGTAAGGTGGGCCAAACTAATTAAGACCAGAATTTGTCTCTTGAGACTGCACTCAGTGCCAGCCCAGGCCATCCAGGGCCAGGAGGAGCAGGATTCTCGTGGGTGCTGTGTACACTCACACCCGGTCACCCAGCCGAGACTCGGGATGAAGCGCTAGCTCTCCATGCTGGCATGATCCAGAACAGAAGGAATACAATACTCTGGATTTAGGCTCCATTACAGAGGATTTCTGTAACTTTTACTTTGAGATGTTCTCATCTTCCCTCTGTTTGCAGCTGGGAATTCTCTTGCGCTGAGAGGTATCCTCTTGGCCAGGAGCAGCTTTGCTGCCTTACCCGAAATTCTGTTGACATTTGGCTGAGGTTCCAGTTAAAAAAATCATTCCTGCTCTCCCGTGTGTGTCTCCCTGCTGAATTCTTGTATCCTGCAAGGCTCTCTGGGTCAGCCACATCCAGACTCCTGGCACAGCAAGAGCAATGTTGTACATTGCCTCAGGCCCTGCTAAAGAGGTTGCTGGAATAGAGAGGGATGTGGATGAAGAGGCCAAATTCCCTCCACCTTGCAACTCTCTAGACAGCCTATATTCCTCCTACAACCCATTCTCATCTTCTGTTGCAGGACCAGCATGAAGAAAAAGCTTTAAAAAAGTGGAACACAAAAGGAAACAGAGGATGAATCTCCTCGGCCTCACCATGCAGTCTACCTCCAAGCATTCTTAATTGACATCTTCCTTGCTACAGTTTAAATGGATTACACTTTGATCCATCCACCCTTGAGAACAGATTATTTATATGAATTGAACACACAACACAGTAGTTTCCTCCTTTCTTCCCATAAATTTTTGCAAATTTGCTGAAGTCTGTTACACCTTCTTAGTTACTTTCTCTGTGTTAAATTACACCACTCATTCAATCTTCCCAAGTAGATTATGTTTTCCAGACCACTGGATGTTTCTGTTCTTATCCTCTGGACAGTTTCTTATTGATCAGCTGCTTCTGGAGATTAGTCTCTTGTTCTGCTGTCACAGCAAGCCAAATAAGGTAACAGTCGGCCCTGGAAACGAGTTATGTTGATGAAAGAGAGAGGTTTGGTGCTCACTGAGATTGGTGGAGGCTCACAGGAAAGATGATACAGGTTTGGTCCCACAGATCCATTTTTCCAAAGATGGGGTTTAATTCTGGATGGATCAATACTTTCTGGCAAGACTCCAACATATGCTCACCATGAAGTATATGAGTAATTCATTAAAGTTAAGGAAACACAATGTGTAGGTTCAAACTTATGCCTGTATTTTACAGAAACAGAGCTGCCTATAATATATCTACAAAATATCCCCAAAATACTGCTTAATATTTCCAATATTTCAGTTTTATTTTTTTCCCTAGTTCTACTTATACATTAATAAAACAAAATTATATTCTGTTTTGATATTTTCTCTTTTTAAAGTACATGACACCCAATTCTCATTTTTACCAGGACTACTTTTGGCTTGCTCTTGATAACAGCATGTAAATTTGATAAAATAAAATATACTCCCACCTAAATGTCCCTCTGCTCTGTCATAGTGTTGTAACATAGTGTTAGTGTAAATGAATCATGGACCTCAACTTTGTAGATCCATTTTGATTTTTTAAGCTTGACATCTTAGCATGATGCAAAAGCAGGTGCGGTTGTATTTCCAGTAAACTGTTATTATATTCATAATACCATAACATACATTTTCAAAAAATAGTAATGCAGGTTTTTCAGTGCATAATTTGGTGGCTTTGGGAATATTTGAAGAGAGAATGTGTTGGATCTGGATTCTAAAATGTACCTTAATACCTACTTGCTAATTATGGTTGGGCCATCTGGAATGCTCTGCAGTCAGTTTATGAGAGTTGTCTCTTGACCCACCCCACACTTTCCATCAGCTCAGTATGGACACAGCATTATTCAGTTTTTTCATGCTGTGAGGGGTTAGGTGAGGCAAAGGCTCACACACCAGAGCCTATCTTGGTATCCTTTTGATCCTATCTCCTAAATCTTTTGTCCACCTGAAGTCTCCTAATTGTAACAGTGAAGAACATTATGGAAAAGAGTATTGACTTGTTTAATTTCAAACAGGCTATGTGAACTATCTTTACAATAACTACATGTTTCAATAATTTATAACTATGATGCTATACCTGACAAAATGAGTCACATAACTAGAGCAATGTGCACTTTAAGTTTAAAGTCAAGGTCTTCCTTGCTCATTTTAATGACTTCTCTTGTGCACAAGATATTAATATTCCTGTGAGCAAACATAGCACTGACTCATTAATCAATAGGGGCTGGCTCCTCTACATAATAACAATAGCTGTACTAGATAATTAACTTTTCTTCCATTTGCTTTAGTTTGTACATAATTTCCAGTGGCTGACACCAGATAATAAAAAGCTTTGCAGATGACAGACACCTTTTAAAATCCTTTTTACTAGTTTTGGAAAATGATCCACACCTACTGATATAAGTAAAATACTATGTAGGTGTCTGTGTGTGTCCATGCCATATTTAAAAGGAGGCAACTGACAATAAATAAAAGATCTAATAAATATTGTAAGGCTTCGGTGAGTCCTGCTGTTAAATTGTAGCATGGTGAAGGATTTGCATTTTCTTGTCATGTAGTTATAAGGCAGACTAGAGATAAAGGTATGTCTACAATTAAATGAGTTTTCTAGGTAACTGGCAGATTTCCTGAGTCTAGACTGGAATAAGAAACACAGATGTTTCTGCAGATTTTTTCCTCGAACACATTTTAAATATTAGGGCAAGTTCAGTCAAGGTGGCAACAGCAGAAACTCTACTGCAGCCCTGAGAGACTTACCATGGGGTGAGGTACAGCATTGTGCCAGAACACAAAGGAAAATGTAACTTTAAATCCAATCCTTTGGGTTACTCATTTTGCAGGGTAGCTCCACGGGCAGCTGCAGCAGCCCCTCCCAGGAGCTGGAACCAAAACCCCCAGGGCACGGGCACTCACAGGGTGCCACTGTGGGGCACCAGGGAGGGATGGCTCTTTGCACAGATCATCACCTTCTTTGCTTCCATTGTCACGGATTTTTAGTAATTGTAGATGTTACTTATGCCTTCTTCCTTAAAACAAACAAACACCCCAAAACACACAGGGAGACGACTTGGTGTCATTAGCAGAGCAAGCTGGAGAGGGAGAAGTCTGCTACATGCAGGACTTGGAGGGTTCATAATCTGCTTTTCTTCCAAAGTGAAAGTAAATTTGTCTTGAAAATAAAAGAAATCTCAAATCACTTAATGCTTTCTTTTGACATTTTGCATGTTTAAATTGTTTTCTCATCTAGAATATAACATGGCATTAAATAAACCACACACGAGCACTTTGAAAAGCAAAAATTGAAATATTATATTTCATAGATATCAATCTGTCTGACAAATAATGAGTTTCTGCCACCTCTATATTTCTTTCTGACTGATATGGGTTGTTGGGGAAGTCAGCTGGGCATTCTACAGTTTCAGAGAGCCTGGAAGTGCATTTTCTGAAGAAAATAATGTCCCACTGACTTTTCTTTAACTGGATACTTAACTTTAGACATTATTTCTGAAATCAAATATGCCTATAATCCACTGTAGAAGAAGACAGTTCAGTATAACACACGTATCACTGTTCTCATCTGTAGCTGTTGTTTCCCTTGTGATGAGTGTTGCAGATACTCCACTGTGTAAATCACTGCAGCTCATTGACACTAACTGAGCTGCCATGATTTGCCCAGATGAAGATCATCTCTTAGAACTGATGTTGATAAAGCATCCTCACAAACGTGAGCATGAGCCATTTGTGAAATGTTTCTGCTTTCGGGTTCAAAGATGAAGATAGCTATCACCCTTATTCATACAAAACACCCCATGCAGAGAATGCCTTGATTAAGCCCTAAATCAAAAGCTAAAGCGTGTGAAACAAAGAAGCCTCATACACCTGTTAGGGGAAAAATGTGGGCTACTACGTGAGCACCTCTTTGCATTGCACAGTATGCTCTCCAGCAGGAATAAAATACACTGCAAGTCAATGGCCCGTCAGCTTCTATATAGAAGGGAAAACATTCTTGTGTTCAAAATTGTGGAAATATCAATATTTCAAAAGGTAGTTTTACGGTTCATTCAAGCACTGATAAGAAATCATTACACTTTTTAAGAATATTGATGATTACGGAGAGGCATTTAATGGAGGGAAAGCCTTTTTTTGCAGTTCGTTAGTTTGTGCATGTCTAATTGACTCTTCAAGACTCTTTTGCATGAAATACTAAACACAGTTTTAACCAGGTAATTTTTATACCAGTTATAAGCAAACATCTCCACCTTATAGAAATTTCCTTCCTGTGTCTCCCCAATGAGTACTGTCAGGTTCTAGACAGAGTTCAACGCAGAAAATACGTGAAAAATCAGCACTTAAATCACCTGGGTTTTCCTACAACTATAGGCTACCCAAGGAGCTGATTTAGTAGATTAGACATTAGATTTGGAATATGTAGGCCCCTGCAAAAAGTGGATTTGCCTCTTTGTCTATCAAGATATGTTATGAGGATTGTTTCTTTGGCAGCTGTTAGATCCTGCTTGAGTTGTCTGGGCTCTAGGAGTGAAAAAAAAAAGGGTGAAAAACAATGTGTAAAAACTCTACCAGCTCCAATGGCACAAAGTGATGTAAAGGTACCCACTGACCTGCCTGAAAGAGCCCTGTCCCCAGTGGGGTTGTGGACACTCCCTCCTGAGGCTTCTCCCACTTAGCAGGCTATGGGCTATCTAGGGCAAGAAGAGGATTGTGGTACAGCTGAAAGCACATGGATAGCTGAGCATGTGGAAGGCTCTGGCTGGGCTCTGCAAAGCAGTGTCATTAAACATGACCTCCGAGGCTATTGCAAACTTCTGTGGTACACAATCAACTATTAAGTCAATGAAATCATTTGTATCAAAGACATTGTGACACTGTCTGAACATGGGAATGGAAAATAAAAAGACAGCCCTGCATGTACATATGGTCATGGTCCAGTGCAGTGAGTGTTACTGCTTGGTTTGCTGAAGCATGCTGGACAGGGTTTAGAGCTTGTTATTTTTGTAAGTATAGTGGAGGAAATAGCTGATGTATATTTCAGTAAAAAATACAATCAGAACCAAGGCAAATGTAAGGCAAATGTTTTGCAGTTTCAACATCAAAAATGACACTGTGCAAAGCTCCTGTGATTACAGAGATATGTCTCCCCCTGTGAATATTTCCCATTTTTATTCACCTTGGTTCTTGCCCCAGAAGATTGGAAGGAGAATTACAGGCCTCTGTGGGGAGATCCTATTCTCACAACATTTCTAGGCCCCATTTTGCTGAACCAACAGATGTTGGGGACAACTCTGACAGGCACTAGAACTTTTAGTTGCTTAGTGGCATCCAGGGCCTTTGGGGAGTTACTCAACATTAGTGAGAAAAGTTGTGCCAGCCTTATCAGCTGGTGTGCACTAGTCCTCTTTGCTCCCAATTGTCTCTGGAAGGCATCATTTACCCCCTGCTCCTGCTGGGCCAGCCGTGGCACAGCCAGGCAGAGGCAGCAGGGCACTGCTCACAGCAGCTGGCTCTGCCTCCTTGCCAGCTCCCGTGTGGACACAAAAGCATGGAGATCCCTTGCTGGTGGAGCCCTGGCGCAGAGTCCATGGGGCTGGGTGCTACCTGGGGTAAACCACATGGGACCCTACAGACCATCAGGTATTTTTCAAAAAGATCCTGGAGTCCAAAAATAACATCACCCTATAGCCTGCCTATACTGAGCTTTTGTCACATTTATTTTTTTTCCCAGTTCCTTGTTATAACAATGTTATGTGAGATTGGATAATAGCACCAGGCATTTGTCCTCATATTTAGCTGGAATGAGTATATTATCTAAGGGAAAAGAACACAGAACTGTACTTGTTGACTTTTGTATTCTCTAAACCCTTTTAAATTCAAGCAGAATCATTAACACTCTTCCCCCTCCCCCTTTCCCCAGAAAAAAACAAAAAACCCACACCTTGACCAAACAAGCCATAAATACCAAGAGGATTCCTCCATCTGTGGTATTATTACTCAATCTCTGGTTCTACCAGGTGGTTGGTCAGGCTGCAGAAATGTTCACTGTTAACAGCTACAAAGTTACTTTACTGATCTTTAAATTCTTCCTTAAAAAACTCTATTTGGCCTATTACCAAAAAGAGAGAGATGTTATAGAGCTGGCATACTTAAGACTGCAGGCTTTGGGGCTTTGCCTTGTCCCATCAGAGCTGAGCACTTTTCCTTGTCCTCTTGCCGTCTTCATGTGCTGGCAGGCACCCATCAACTCTTTGGGGCTCAGAGTTTCATGGCCAGTGCCAAGCACAAGCTGATCCCTGTCCATAAACAGGACATGAGTGCTACCTTAATATGAAGAGTGACTGGAGAGGTTTGGTGAACCAAGTGTGAGATCCTTGTCCCTTCCAGTGCAAACTCATGACAGTGACACCAGTGAGTCTTCCCGAACCAGGAAAGGAGTTGCACCCATGTTTTCCACCATTTGCATTATCTACCATCCCACAGCTGCCAACTCTGCAGCTGCCACAGGCTGGCTTTAAATATCAAAGCCTGAAGAAGCTGAACTCCTTTGCATTGCTACTTAAACCACCTCTGGGATTGCTCAGATCTCGTTAAGCAGCATTCTACTGTTTTATGCAGTGGAAGTCCCAGACCCAAGAAAAAGATCATTAATACTGAAAACTAGATTTCTATGAATGTGTTGCATGAGTTCTCAAGGTACCTCTTTACTTACAGTTGAGGAGTATCTCTTTCTTCTGAATAACCAGATAGATGTGTCCATGTGCTGATCAGGGATTGCAGCCAGATTGCCTGCCCTCCTGGCTGGTTTTAGGCATATATAGCAAGATTCTTACTCTGATTCACACAAAAAAACCCCATCTCTCTCTCACCTGATTGCTGATAATTTTTTTAAACAAACAAACAAATAAATAAATAGACTCCTATCTTTCCACGTTTAAGTTGGTGTCTCCAGGAGTGTCCATGTAAAGATTGATGTTACCTACCAGCAGCTGCAGAAATGATAAATGAAGATGTATCTCTACTTTGCCTACTGTCTGTAGCTGCATTGTAGCTGCATTAGAATGTGCTGGTTGGTGAGAAAATGTAGTGCCCTCATCAGGAAGCTTAATACAACTTAAAATTTTACCCAGATAATCCATATCAGGATTAGTGACATTGTGAATTAAGGATTTGGCAGCAAATAAATATGGGTTACCCTCTCAAAGGACCATTACAAGAGAATGATCCTAAACCTGCACCTTTGCCACATATGCATTAAAAATGTCCTGCTGGAAATTTTATGGGAAGGAGCCAATTCTTTCACACTCCAAAAGAAGTTCCAGCCTTAATATATTCTTACAGGAACTGTTGTGGGATACTGAGGCTGTGTAAATCCAAGGGTTTTTCTTAACCTGCAGATATTCACTGTAAGGACACGCATGCCATGCCCTGTTGGGTGTGGATTGGGAAAAGCCCTTTTAAGGACGTTCATCAGTGAGCCAGACAGGTACAAGTTCATTGCTGTATTCTCACTCAGTCAATCCTTGAGACAATGTTGTATTTTAGGAACATGCCACTAGCACTATGTTGTGAATTTTGGAAGAAAGGATTGTTTGATTGTCTGTCTTTACCTCCTTTGTCCCAGAAGAGTTGTCCATATAAAACTAGGTTAAATATATTTACTGCCTCTTCACGAGTTCTTCATCTGCTGAGGGGCTGTTCTGCAGGCTTCAGACATCTCCTGCAAAGAGGTAACATACCCCCACATTAGCTCAGTGGCAAGCCTGTTCCAAAATTAGGCATTCTGGAGGACAACGAAGTGGGGTGGGCACAACATCTCTTATGACTCCCTGTGCAACCGATCAGAAGTGACCATTCCCTAGACTGAAGTGAGGTACTATTTTATTTTTGATACCTTAAAGCCTGTACCAGGTGCAAGTTTTAGGCTGAATATGCTGAAACTGAAAAAAGCAGACACATTTAAATTTTACTCTGGCTAGTTCAGCTAATCCCTGCAAAACAGGAGTACTGCCAACATTAATTTTTCATCCAGCTAACTCATATTGAACATATCATCACTAGTTACTTAAAATTAAATCTACTTTTAATAGAAAAATTGATACTGCAATATGAAACATGAAGTAACACATCATTGTTTTGCAAAAGACCAAGCTTTTAAAGATAACATTGTAGACTGGAAACAGACTGAAAAAGGTAAAAGGTTATTTCCAACATTAAAAGTAATCTACATGTTCACCAAAGCCTAGATCATCTCAAAGCAGTAATTATTCACTGACTGTAGATAGCCTTATTTTGATATTTGCTGTATGTTTATTATTCATCACAGCAGATTATCACAGGATTACTGCAACATATTTTTCCTTTCAGTAAAATCTTATTTTCAGGTAATCTGGACTTTTTTGGTCCCCCTTCACAAAATCTGCTTTCATCAGCCTCCAAGCCTAATAGCCAGTTACTTCAGTTTCCACATGATTATCCCCTCTTGCATTTTATACAAAGATATCTAAAATGAATTTTTTTTTTTCTGTAGTGCAAAGCATACTTTTAAAATTCATAGCCACCAAATGTGTGTGTGTGATAGCAAAAATGGCTGCTTCTCTTTCATACTACAGGGCAAACAGCCAGACTGTAAAGGCTTCATAATTAGGGACTACCAGATTGTAATAGAAGATGTATTTGCCTATTTTTGCTGTAAAGTCAATTATAAATATGCAAAATTCAAAGTGTGAGTGACCAGGCCACACTTAGCCGACATAATAAGACTGCAGCCAATTAAAACAGAAAAAGGTTGAGTTCTCAGTTTTCTGCCCAGTGTGTTTCTGATGATGACACAACAATAGCTGTGAACTGCCAAAGTCATCCTAGAGAGGTGGCTCAGTCTAGCCCCTGCCAAAATGAAGGATTTGCCCTAAAAGCCAGGCCTTCTTGCCACAATTTCCCACACAGAACTGACAAAATGGTTGCTCAGCATATGTGAATCCTTATACCACTGAATCATTTCTTTATAAGAATATCAGTGACTAGAAGATGCAGCATAAACAGATAGGAGGACAAACAGCTTTACCGCAATAAAATCCTGAAATTTGTGCCTTTAATCTTTCTAACAGGACTATCTGGGTATATTTTTGTTAATTGAACACTTGAGAACTGTAATTGAAACAGTATATAAATACCATTTTTATTCTTCTTCTCTTAATATAATCATTACGTGAGAAACACTAAACTAGACATTTGACTTTATTGATCTTTTCATGGACTAACAGTACAGGGAGTCATTTTCTGCCTAGGCTAATTAATTGATAGACTAATTCATTGATCACGTTCTCCATAGCATAGTTGGTATTGACAAACACTGAATCTTTTTCCATCAGTTGTATTAGTTTGCACCAATTACTTTGTCTGTTTCACTTAAGCAATTATGATAGCTCAAAAGCAACAATCAGATTCTCAGCTGGTGTAAATCAGGCTCTCTCTCCTGAAGTCAGAGAGCTGTGCAGTTTCACTCAGTTCGTTTTTTTGGCTTTTAAGATTTAGCAGTGAGCTTTAAAACATCCAAAACAACATAAAGGATGTCTTAGGCAAAAACCCACGATGTTAGCAGAAACATGTTCATCACAGCAATAATTAGTAAATTAGTAAAAAATAATTAGTGTTAAAGGCTTATGCTTATGTAAAGATGCATGACTTTGCTCAAAATTTATAGACAGCCTTAGAATGTTATCAAGTGCAGAGTAAGATACTAGTAGACATAAATAAGCATTTGGAGTCACATAAAGGTTAGATGCTCAATAGACTCACATTTTCCATGCCTAGGTTATCTGTAAATCAGGTCCTAAGAATATCCTGCTTCCAAGCAGCCACTGCCTTCCAAGTACATGGAACACAGCCATTTTCACATTACACGTGAAATCTCTGTTTAGACACCTGTAACTTTTTTAAAGTATTCAGCTTGCTGAATGTAGTGGTTTGTGCAGGGTTTTCTCACTTCTGGATCACTGCTGAAAGAATGTCTGGATATGGACACTGCTGCTTCATCTGTTGAGCAGAGCCAACAAAGACACAGGATCACCAACATGCTGTTAGTGAAAGGAAAAGAACCATATGGGAATTTAATAACTTCTGTGAATTTTCAAAATAAAAACTAAGTAAAAATAAGTAAATTGAACTGATTGTTCTCTGCATAGATTTTCCTTAACAAATTATTTTTCAGGTAACCCAGGGAGTAACCAGAGTTCATGTTTGTTACACAGGAGGGAGACAGTGCTGTGATTTTTCAGCTAATGATGAAGAAATTAGTCTCCTTTCAGAAACAGGACATCTCTGTCAGGTTGGCCAGTATTGAAAAATGTGAGTCAGTTTAAACTTTCCATTAATCTCTGGTCTGCTTCTTCTCTTCCCGTGCAGGAAGCAGTCTTCGTGTTTGGATCTACCTCCCAGCTCTGAATAACTGAGAATTCATTGAATACAGGCATTAACAGTTAGTCCCTTCTTTAAAGTCTCCAATCACTTTTTCTCATTTTTGCATGCAAAAATAAAAAATTATATACTCTCCAGAGACACCAGCAGTAGCAAGAAGAAGTCATCAAGACTAAGAAAATTTTGCTGAGGCAGTTTCCACGCACTGCTCTAAACCCAATTACTTCCTGTGCTTGATATGCACATGGAGGCTTCCTCTTTGATGCGTGGTATAGGGTAAAATAAAGTGCAAGTTCTTCATTAAAATGAGTGTTATTTCCTGGCATGATTAAAAAGAAACTCCTATGTGTGTCCTGTCAACGATATTTCCATTTGCCTCAAACCCATGTAGATGCCAACGTACAGGTCATGTTTGTAATGTTTTTGCTGAACAAAGGGTGACCAGAGTGCCACATCACACAGTGTATGAACTCCACGGGGAAAAGAGGCATGTGCAGGCAAAAGTGGATATGGAGAACAGCCACAGTAGAGCACAATCCTCCTAAAAGGATGCTTTGCGCTCTTCATGCAGCCAGAGCGAGTGATTTGCAGCACACAATTCAATGACATGTAATTAAAATCAATAGAAAATTGACATTACAAACCCAAAACAAATTAAAACACAAATTTAATCTCTGTTCCTCATTCTGGTATTTGAAATGGAGGACTTGCTGTGAAAGTATACTGTGAATAGGCTGTTTTATGTAAATATATATATATATACTGGGTATGTTTTAAGCAATCCTTCTTTATGTTTTACAATTATGATTCCTTAACTGTGAAAAGAGATGATCTACTGCCTTCTTGGCTGATTTTCAGTATAGAGTAACCTGGCCTGACTCTGATCCCATACCAGTTTTAAACAGGTACCTTTATCATAGCAGGATTTTTTTAATGAATGTCCTAACACTTGAACAACAGCATAATTTCATGCAAGATCAGGTCGTGTGAATCTGATGCCTCAGAACATTGCAATTTTAAAAGTTTTGTTTTTCATAAAGAGTTGTAGAATTTGCAAAAGCAGAATAAATCTATCTATTCTCATATTTTTCTATTTTTGATATGCTATTATCTGTAGTAGTTATATATGCTGCAGGGCAAACAAATTATTTGAAATGTTATTAAACTACATTTTCCTTACCTAAATTCATGCTGTCATGCCTCGGAATGCAATACTGCCAAACCTCTAAAACTGTAGAACATTCAGGGAAAAGCCACGCTAATGGTGGTGCTTTTTCCTGCTGGAAATATCCTCAGCTCACAGCTTCATTTTACCCAGTTGCACACTGCTTTTGTTTACATGTGAGATCAAGGGCCTTCCATTTATCACCCAGTTTACTTTTTTGCAGAATCGAGGACCTAAAACACATGAGGCTGATCTGGCCTTTAGTTACCAGTGCCTGGGTTCTCCAGTGACTCATGGGGTCAGGATAGATACCCTGACCTTGGCTTTGTCAGCATCAACAGAACTGATCTCAGGTCCAACCCCCTGAATTCTTCCAGACCAATGTTCCATTGCTGGTCACCCTGGATGCAGTGAAGTCTTGCAGAGCTTCCAGCATTTTCAGACTGGTGCACATCACCTTGAGGACTGCTGAAAACAATACCTTCACAGACAGACTGTGAAGTCTGGTTTATGTCATACAGCATTTTGCAAGTGTGGCATTATTGCCAATAAGTATGCCTGTGCATTTTTAATCAATCAGCTCTGGTCTTTAATATACTACTTAGATTAAAAAAACCAAACAAACCCTGAACTTATTTCTTTTGACATTGAAATCATTCCACAACTGACAACTGATGGGGTCCTGAGTAACTTGATTTAGTGGGGCAGGGGGTTTGGAACTAGTTTAAGTCCATTCCAACCCAAGTCATGCTATGGCTTAATATCTGTAAATGAAAGATTATTTTTTCCCACTCCAATCACAATGAGCAGACTCTTCTGTATTGTTCATGCTATGATCTCTTAGCTCCTTTGAAGTATCTGCTCTTGGCCCAGGTCAGAGTTAAGACATGGTGATATAAGATGATTGTCTCTGCATTTCTAAGGCTTTGGCCACAAGGTCACCTCCTGGCATGGACAGGAGTGGCAACCACCTGTGGCACCACACTTGCAAACCCATGGTCATTGAAATTGATTCTTGCCAATACCTGCAGTGTACTACAGCAGTTATTGGATATTCAGGACTGTGCTGCTGCCAGCAAAGAAACAACTCCACTATACTGTGTGGGAGACACTCCTGGGGGACACAGGCCAGCTCTGCTCCTTTGCCCTCCACCACCTTCTATGGCATGCAGGGCTGGGCTGCCACCTTGCCCCAAACCCTCATTCTTGTGGTGACAGCACTCAAGTTTGCCAGCCTTGCTGAGGAGCTTTGAGCCAGCTTTAGCTGTCACACAGTGTGTGCAACTCATCATTTAGCCCATGGCTGTGAAGTGCAATAGTCTGAGATTTAGAAAGTGTCCTACAGAGGACTGGGTGACTTAGGTTATATCTAGTTATTCTGCTATGTGTTTGTTCAGAATCTCTTTAGAACTACCTCATTTTCATTCACAGCAGGAATGAAATCCTTCCCCTTAATTCCAAGGAAATCTTAGGGTACAACTTCATTTCATGCTCCTCAGTTACAATCAGGGGCAACAGAAGCCATTTCACCTCCCCCCCTTTTTTTTTTTACTTCTCTGTATAATTTCAAAATATTAAATTTTCCTACAAACCAACAAATTACCTAAAGAATCTGACATGAAAATCCAAACTTGTCAATTTCCAGTTCCTGATTATAAAGATTTACTACCAGTTGTTTCAGTAGAAATCACAGGCCACCAAAACCACCAAATGTTTAAATTAATTATATCTCAACATATTACAGTCCTCATGCTTCAAAACTGTGCTCAGAAGCTGCCAGAAAATCAACAGGATTTGAATGTTTTATTTATTATTGCGGTTTTCATAAGGGAAGTTCATTCTGTCTTCAGAGTGACAGTAAGAAACAATTACAGAAAAAGGTACTCAGTTCTCTAATTTGGTTTTCAACAGTTGATGAATGAAATGGGAAGTGTTGACCACACTAGGTCACAGAAAAGTCATTTTGATAGACTTCTGCTCCCCTCTGACAAGTAACAGAGTGAACAAGGATGGTTATACACAACGTCTGTTCATGCAAAACTTGGTTTCTTATTATCGTTGAACACAGCAGAAATCTGCCTCCTCAGTCTGAGCAACTGTTTCTCAATCAATAATTAAGTAACTTTAAGGTCTAGATCTATACAAGGATATTGATATTTTCACTGAAAATGAATCAATATGAACAGGGTAAAGCATCTGAGTAAGCCTTTTTAATGGCAGTGTTTTGGCTGTGAGAAGTAAATTAATTGATTAAATGAATGACAAATATTGGACAACCAAAGTAAATCTTTTCACACTTCCACAAACCTTTTAAGTAACTCATTTAAATTCTTTTCTTTGTTTCCATCTTTTTTCCAACTTTGTGTTGTTTTAATAGAATTTACAAGCCTTCCTGTGAGTATGTAATGCACGTCTTTTTAAATTTTACATTAATAAGTAGAGGTAGATGAATTGCAGCAAAGGAGAAGACCAAGCTGAGACATATGGAATGAAGGGCACTTTGTGAGTGATAGACTGTAAGGGATCCTGCTGAAAAGGCCACAGTGAGAGAAAGGATGTCTGTTGGAAGACTGTAATGGAAAAATCTAGTGAGAGATGGGAAGTGGTATGGGATAGGAAAATACATTCGTACCTTTGGTTTGGTGGACAAGAAATACTTCTGGATAGGTCTTTTCTATCATCTTCTTAAAAATCATATTTGCATGAAGTCCAAACTAGTAGAATTGGACAAAAACCAAAATTTTCTAGCAGTTCCCACAGAGATGGGAACTTACAAACCCATCAGCTTGCTCCCAAAGACACCCTGACATGACCAGAGTATGGACTTGTGCAAAGGCTGCGCTCTAGTGCAAGACCAGAGGTGCCCCAGATTCTGGGGGTGAATTTGCAGCAGTTTGCTGCAGGTTTGGCCTTAAGGCTCAGGCCATGAAAGCCCTGATTCTCACCTAAGCCCTGGTGCCCTTACAGCTCTCCTGAGAAACAGCAGGAGAAGCTGCTGGCCAGCAAACCCACTCCAGTGATTCACATGACACAGTGAATCTCCAGAAATCACTGGGCCTCCAGGGTCAATTCTGCCTCTAGAGCCAGATGAGAGTGAGCATTTTGCAGCTTCTTGGAGTAGGACTGTGTCTGGAGGGCCACAGTTTGAAAAACTCCCCAGCAGTGGGAAAACCACTGCAGTCTGTCAGTGAGATCACTGAGGCTGGGGGAGTCTTTCATGCCACTGGGAACAGAAAGACAAGTGGCAAGAGTGGAAAGACCAGGAGAGACAAAAGTGATTCATTTCTTCCACTCACAATTCTATCTGAGCTAACAAATTCAAGGCAATGTTATTTTAATCGCTGGAAACAGTATAGCCTCATTCAGGGCCATCCCAAGAATGAGAAGGGAATAGGAACCAAAGTTAGGGAACCATTCTTCAGGTATGTTTGCTGTGCAAAAGAGGGGAGAAATGCAAATGGGTAAGTGGGACAGCAGAGATGTCTTTATTTCTCCATACATCTTTCTAGTGACAGTGGAGTGAGCTTCCCTCATTTCCCTAGCCTTTCTTTTCCCATCTTTGTTCCCTTTTACCCTATTCTCTGTTTTATTTGAGTTCATAGTTTTTTGCCATTAAACAATGATTTCTTTAATTGTAAAGAAGCAGGTAAAAGAAACCTAAGCCTTGCACTGGCCCTTTGTATCAAGTGGCAGCTTGATTCTCAGGCCATTACTTTTGTTGCTGATCTGAAGAATAGTTCTTCACTGCCCCATAGGTCCTGCAAGCTATTGCTGGGACTTCAATTTTCTGAAAATATTTTTGAGCTGGGTGTCTTTTTCATTATTATTATTAAATGGACAAATATTTTCATTTCTAAAGGTTGAAACTCCACTTTTTCCATCTGTCTCTGCCCTCTTTGAAATTGTATGTCCCCTGTGGTGTGCAGCTCAGAAGTTCACTTATGTACTGGTAAGGAAAAAACCCAAGAAATGTAAAGAATGAATGTGTGGCAGAAGGGAAAATATTGAACTACAATAATTATCTCTAAACTGCACAAAGAAGTTGCATGATACAGGCAGACCCCACTCATAAATAAATATTAATCTGCCTTGCATTTAAAATTGAAAATTAATGTTGGAGAGGGCACACAATCCATTTCTCAATGTAAAAATATTTTCCCTTTTCTTTTTTTAATCAACATTCAGCACTTTGAAATCACATGTCCCATTTTAAGCACTTAAGATATGACTGGTTTGGCTATTTTTAAGAAAATCCTATTTAATATTTATGCAACAAAATCTGATGATTCCTGATGTGTTTCCATTTTAATCAGAATCTAGTGTCATGATTCTAGTGAAAATGTGTGCCTTTGTAGCTGTTGAATATGGCACAAAAACTGTCTGGCAGAGCAGACAGATATGAATTCCCTATCCCCAGAATGGCAAAAGTCACTTAGCCTAACACTGATAAAACTTCTTTATTCTTAGAGCACAACCTATTATCTAATTAGCCAACATTTAGAGCTCCCAAGACTGGTTGGAACTCTATTTCACAGACATCCAGATCTACACAAGCAGAAGGACAGAAATTAAAAATCAAAGCAGAAAGCAGTGGGAGAAAATCCAGATGAATCATGAGATGTTAGCTGTTAATCCGGGGTGGGGAAGTTTTGTCTTGCACAAAGTTTGTTCCCACCCTATGCCTGCATCTAGATAGGGTAAGTGTGAGACCCTTCTTGCCCACTTCCTAATAGAAATTGCTAGGAAGCTGCAATGCTGAGTTTGGAAAGGAGTGTGTGGAGTGCAGCTCAGGTTCCCTTGCATTTTGACTTTCCTAAATCTATTTATGCTCACTCAGTAATGTATGACACTGAGGGATTCTCCACTGTGCTTGAGACTAAGACCCTGTGCTGCAGCTTTGCTCTGCCACCTGGGCAGTCCCCATCTCCTTTTGGCTGCTGCTGAAGGCCAATGCCTATTTGCAAATCTCTGCACTGCCAATTGTCTGGAAACACAGATCAGTCCCTCTTGTTTTTCACAGCTGGGCCAAGCAGTTGAAGTTGTTGGGGCAGCCGAAAGCACAGAGGCAGTTTGCTGAGTACTTGCAAAAGGAGTAGTTACCACCAGTAGAAGTTGTACTGGTGACACGTCTTGGTGTCTTGGCATGAGCAAAATGTGGAACTCCTCCAAGCACATCAGCTCAGCTCAGCAGGCCATACATGTTGCTAAGAGCCCTTTTAATGTGCTCCACTCTGGTGGGACAGCCCTGGCATCCTTGCTGAGCCCTAAGCGCAGCCTGAGCCCCATCTGATCTCAGAGTTTTAACACCCCATCTCCTCTCTGAAGCAGGAAACAACTGCACCCTCCTAGGGACCATCTCTGGCCTCCTTCGTGTTTGACCGTGGCACTGCAATGGCAGCTAAAATGCTGGATGGAGGCTGCACAGGAAAATGTGCTGGATGGTGCTCCAGCAAGAGGTTTGCTTCTAAGCAGGGACATCTGTGACACGGCATGAGACAGGGGATGAAGGGCAGTTGGATCCCATTGCTGTCACAAATCAGAAAGAAAGAATGAGTAGGAGTTGAAGTAAAAAACACATTGAGGGGCGTGAAAGAAAAAGTATTTCCCTGGATTCTATCTATAGGTTCACAGACTTGCCTCCATGGGAGTTTTCTGATCATCTCAGCTATGGTCTTCTCAGCTATATGCAGATCTTTCTCACTACCTGTCCCCCATCCTATGTGTGAACTATATTGGTGATGACAAAATAATTATCTGGTCATTTTCCTTGGGATTCTCTTCGGGAGAACAGAAAATAGTATGGTAGGAGTAAAAAAACCCATTTTTATAGTTGCTGTAAAACTCATTAAACAATACTTTTTCATTGTACTTCAAACATGCTTCTCAGAGTTTATAAACAGCTTTTGTTTTTAGTCAAATGAAATACTGTGTAGCAGTACTTAAACTCTCTTTTGCCAGATTATCAGTTATTTCAAGCAGGTGTTGAAATCTCCATCTCTGGCAAAATGAATTATGTTTTGTTTGTCAAACTTGCATCAACATGCCCATTGAGCTGAGCTGGAAAAGACTCTTTAACAGTGCAGCATAGGTGCTGCTGTTTGTGACTGTAAATGCACCTGAATCTAAATTTTGCAGCTATAGGGATCTCTTACTCTGCAAGAGGTTTTTACTTTTAGACAGAGTTTCAAAATGGTTTGCCACTTTACGGTATATTTTTCATCCTTTCTTCTAAGTTCTGTAATTAGTAAGCCTGCTTCCCCAGACATTTCTTCTATTTCATTTGATAAATGCGAATCATCTTTTTTTTTTTTTTGCCTACTCTCATTTATGTGGCTTTCAAAATATTCAATTACAGCTACAAAATAAGGGCTGGAATACAATAAGCAGAGTTCATCCTGTTTGGGGGAAGTAAGGTGGTTTAATTATCCCTTCAGGTTGTTTTGGACCTCACTCTGTGATGAGAACAAGTTTCCTCCATCATTTGTCAATATGCGATGAGACACTGACACAAAGTCTTGACACATTAATAATTTCACAAAGTATCTGGGAGAACTACAGTGACCAATCACAAACATTTTCCTCTTTGTGAGCAATGCAGGCTTGTTCTTTTATCGGCTTAAGCTGTTGCTTCAGATGTGGGAAGAGTATTCTAGAAAGACAGTTCTGCCTATAAATGAAAAAGAGCAAATTTCTGTAAGATCACTTACATGGATTGGTGTTAATACTTGCTGTAAGAATGTACTTACTTTCAGTAGTCTGTAATGGGGGAAAGAAAGGCGACATTAAGATCTCCTATATGTAGAGAGACATCAAAATCTGCCCAGTTCATTTCTGTCAAACCTAAAGAAATGGACAAGATAATACATTCCATAAATTTTACCTATAAATGCCAAGACTGATACAATGCAAACCCATAGAAAGCACTGTAAACAACATCAATCTTCCTAAAGGCAAGACTGAGACAAAAATAATATTACCATATCCAAGGATGGAGACAGTATATGTGCTTAATAACATAGAAAAGCCATCCCAACACAATTTTAGTGGGGAAACAAAACTTTCTTAACCACCTTTTTCCCCCCCCAGAGTCTCTAAAGGAAATAAATACATAATTTATACACCCTAATAGTATTTGGTGAGAGACAGTGTGCTGGCAATATGGAGAAAGAGGAAGACAGTTTGGGATAGTGGCTGACCTGAGAGGGAGCTGCACATGACCAGTGCCCCTCAGGGCAAAAATACCTCAGCCATGCCCAGGGCAAGGTCTCCACTGACCACCAGTGGCAAACTCCATATTCTTCATTATCTTTTGTCTTGTGGCTCTTATATATCTTAATAAAGACCCACCAGTTCAGAATACCTAGCAATGCCTCGTTTTTGCTTATAGTAGTAACCAACAAATCCAGTAAGGCAGGGACAGTGTTCCTGAAATCACAGGTGACTCTTCCAAGTACCTAATCTAAACCTACTCTCTTTCAGTTTAAAACCATTCCTCCTGGTCCTGTCACTACATGCTCTTGCAAAAAGTCCCTCTCCATCTTTCCTGTAGGCCTCTTTCAGGTACTGGAAGGCTGGAATTTGTCACCCCAAAGCCACCTCTTTTCCAGGCTGGATAATCACAATTCTCTCAGCCTTTCCTTGGAGAAAAGGTGCTCTGGCCCTCTAACAAACCATCTTGGTGGTCTCCTCGGGACTCACTCTAACAGCTTTATGTCCTCCCTGTGCTGGGGACCCCGGGGCTGCATGTGATGCTCCAGGTGGGGTCTCACCAGAGCAGAGGGGCAGAATTCCCACCTCACCTGCCCGTGGTGCTCTGGATGCAGTCCAAGACACAGATGGATTCTGTCCATGGGCTGTCAGTGCACATTGCTGGGTCATGTCCAGCCTGCCATCCACCAGCACCCTTGGGTCCTCCTCAGCAGGGCTGCTCTCCCTGTCCATGCCCCACCCCGTGCCGTCACCAGGGGCTCCACCAGCACCCTTGGGTTGCTCTCGTTAAACCATGTAAGATTCCCATGGACTTATCTCTCAAGCTTGTCCAGGTCCTTCTGGATGTCATCCTGTCCTTCAGGTGTCATCAGCACCACTCAGCTTGATGTCATGTGTGAATTCCTGGAGGGTACACTTGATCCCACTGGCCATGTCATTACTCAAGATATTAAACAACCCTGGTTTCAGTACTGACTCCTGAAGGACACCACTTGTCACTGATGTCCATCAGGACTCTGAGCTGTTGACCATGACCCTCTGGGTGGGACCATACTACTCTCTGAAAATTTGCATACAAAGAATTGTTGAAGAGTCTTGGACCTAAAGGTAACCTTTTTAAAAGTAACCTGTGGAACATAAAAAAATACAAACATTAAAGTTAGGGAAGAAACCTTTTGTTGCCCGTGAGAAAACAGTGAGGTGGGAGTACCAGTCTGCCGCTAAATTATTTCTGTAATAATTTCTGAGCTTATATGTAATCATAGCATGGCCCAGACATAAAAACATTTCCCCTTTTCAAATAAATGAAGGACACACTCCACTGTGGTAGACCTTGACAGGGATTTTATTTCATCTAGCTTTCATGATTCCTCCTCGTTATTTTGTGCGTGAAACTCCCACCAATGTGGAATATGGAATGACAAAGTGATTTACTTGGGGAAGGAAAGGATAAGAATTTACCAGAAGTTTTGAAATAAACCAAACTCTTCCTTGGAAGATAGAACACAGAAGACAACTTTGTATTTTGAAGAGTAAAATCAGGAGCATTAAAAAACTTTCCCTTTATTTTAAGATTGCAGGCTCTTTTGTGTTTATAGACTGTACATAGTCTCCAGATGTTCTCCAGAGACTTTGTTTTGCTTTTCCCATCTGTGTGGGCTCCAGCCTTGATGTCTTTTGGAGAGATTGGCAAAACTTTTTCTATATTTTAGCAGAGCAGAGTTAGTGCACAGCTTTTACACCAGCCTTTCTGAGATAAAGCCTCTACTAAACCCTTACACCTGCAAACAAGAAATTCTGCTTTTCAAACGTATTAAATACAGCTCTGAGTTTGTGGCACAGATTTGAGACTAACATGCTGTTTGATTTCTCTTTACATGACTAGACCCATGAAGTGTGCATGTGTGTCCGTGTGTCCCCTCTTGTACCCATTTCTATTGCATTTCACATTTCTGTCAATATAGCCTCCAATAGTTGAATCCACTGATAGAACAGATGCAGTAATTGCAAACAGCTGTAAAGTATTACTCATCTTGCTAATCAAAATGACTTTCTGCTAAATAAACCATGAAAAAAGCTTTTCCACCATCAGTGAAGTGGAGTGGAAATGATACAGACTGTAAAGAGTCCACCATGGAAGTAAAATCAACAGATCAAGTGTTCCTACAACAACGATTCTACGTGTTAATGCACATTTCCAAAATTGTTATAGAAATTTCTCTATGTTTAGGAAAATGAATTTGTGTAACAACACAAATGTTCCTCCAGGTATTTTACATGATACCACCAGATACACAGAGCCTTGAAGAGCTGCTTTATGCTTTCTCAAGATTCATAATCCAAGGGGAGATAATTGCCCCATATGATTTTGCTTGATATTCATTACATGATACACTATCTTATTTTAAAAAACCCCAAAACTCAGAGTACTATATATCCACATCAAACATTACAAAGGGGCTGTTTCCAAGCTTATGGGAAGCATGGAAGAGGCTGGTTTGAGAAAAAAGTGATTCCTAAGTAAAACTCATGACTGAGAACTTCAGTCTTTCATTAGTCTGTCCCCTAATGAAAAAGCTCCTTTTCTAGCTCATTGTGCTTCAGTTATCCTATTTTCTAAGTCGTATTCTTTAATTCTTAAAAATGCTATTAGAAAAGATATCATCTCTGGTTATATACTCTTCCTCTATTCCCTTATGCCACTTAAGCACTTATTGCTGTGGGCCACTCCAGTATAAAACACTCCTGAGGAAACAACTTAGCCCTGAGTTATTTCTCTCACTTCTTTGGGTCACACTGAATTAGAAAGTAAGCAATCTTCTCCCACAGCTTTCTGGTACCATAAATGATTTTCTGGGAACCTCAGCTCTTCTATTATGAAATGTAACTGGAAGTTAAAAGGCATATAAATTACAGATGTGCTAATTTTGTGAAGCATGATGAACTTCCTACTACCAAGTTTATATTTCTGCAGAGAGGGGAAGAAGAGGGAAGATTAAATTAGATACATATCTGATTATAACACAGGAATAAAACGAGTAAAGCTATTTCCTCTCTGAAATACTTTATGCTCTCCACCACCGGATGCAGTCTCCTTCAAAGGAGCTCAGCAAGTTCTCTAGATCAGTTGCCTTTCTGCCCCAGTTTTTCCTGGTTTTCCTTCCTTGCATAATTTTTCTTTGCCTTTAATTTTTTCTACACTCACAGTCATCTATGGACATTCAATGCTATGGCTGCAGCAGTGTCACCTGGTCACATCCAAGAAACCCCAGGAAAAATTCTGCACAGCTACAAACCACAGCATCTCTGCCACAGACAAATGAGACCCCAACAAGGGAGCCCAAGGCCACTGTCTAGGCTAACATAATCTACAGGATGACATAATCCTCACTATTAAAAGGAGGATTTAAAATAAAAAATAAATGTGATAAAATAAAGTGATTTCTCCCATGATAATTCACTTCTTGAGGATGAGAGAAAGCATCAGAAAAGCGGCTTAAAAAGCCTTGACCAAATCACTCTGATATATCAATTTACCCCTCTTTGCCCACTTTCCACACAACTGTTTGATTATTGAGCAAGGAATGGAAATGGAGAAACAGGCACTGTTTTATTAAGAGCTACATCCTTCTGATACAGCAGGTCATGTAGAGAGGACATTCAGGTGTGTCAGAAGCAGTGAACGAGGCCCAGACTCCTTCACATTTTCAGCTCCTCTCCAACCCTTGGCAGAATCATGCACAGCTTTCACTCACCCATCGACATTTCCATCCTGATTGTGGTTGCACCAGTTGCAGTTTTCACAGCTAATGACTGCATCTTCCCACAGCTACTGGTAGTAACAGTATGCCTGCTTTACAAATAAACAGGTCACAAAGACCTTTCTGGGTGAGTGAACTGTGTTGTAGTCATCACACAGTCCTTCTCAAGGAACTGAAGCTGCCCCTTAAATGCATTAACTGGGCTTGTTCTTGATACCCCAGCTGGAGGCTGTTACAGAGACACTACTGTTCAGTCAGATGCATCCTTCCCATTCCAAGCCTACAATTATCCATTCTTTCTTTAGTCTAAGGCAACAAGACTTGGAATCATATGGTTTACTTCTGCAGGCAGCAATGCAGCAGAGCCAAGCCAGAATCTGTCTCTCAAGAAGCAGCAGGTTTCAGAGCTTTTTATCATCTGCCCTCACACAGGTTTTCAAGAAAGCCATGCACAACTCTCAAATGTCAGCACACAGTTTCTAAGTCCATGTGCAGCAGTGTGGGGTAGACAATTTCTTTTTACCAATTTCTCTCCATCCACAACTCTCAAAATAGGCACAATGGTCCTTTTCTTTTCTCTGCCCATTAAATTATACATCTTTCAGTCTACAGCCTATAAGCTGACTCCCATTATTTTGAAAAAAATTCTGAAATTCCATTTCTTACTCCTTACAGCTCCTTTCATGGTTATATGCCCATCATAGGCCAAATCCAGCAACTTCCTCCCTCAGAGATTGAGTTCTCCTACTAGAAGTTTTCAAGATGTAACATATGCCTTAAAGTATAAGAACTGAATGAACTCTGACTATGGAGAAGTGTGAGATGATTCTTCTAAGACAGGCTAAAAAGCAGGAGTGGAACCTGTTCCTGAGACAGAAATGGTGAGTAGGAAAAGGAAAGGAATTTCTGGGGAAATATTTCCTTTGGGGAAAAAAAACCCCAAAAGCTATAACACATTGCAAAATACTTTTGTCTCCTCTTACTGACTTCCTCTTTGTTTCTTTCTTATTGACAGTCCAAAAGAGATTGTAAGAAATATATGGACAGTCAGGGTCAGACTGTGGTGATCTTCGTTTAGCAAGCGCTCCCCTACTGTGGAAAAAAGCCAACCTGAGACCTTCCCTGAACTGAAGAAGCAGCAAACCCTACACATTGCCAGTGTGGCACCCAAGGAAAAAAGATTACACAAGATGCCCTTGACAGTCCATTAGCAATATTTGTGCTCATTACCAGTGAGATGTATTTCATGTGAAAGAGCCACTTGGGCAGAAGGGGCACTTGAGGTAATTAAGAATCTATTTACATTTTATAGAGCCATTGATGCCCTTATGTCCAAGGAACCCATATTAAAAGTGTGCTCAGGGTATTTTCCTATCAATAAATATTAAAATTGTTAATCTGCACGTGGCCTGCTAGCTGCCTGCCATGGCTGCAAGCTGTTAGCAAGCAGTAAAAAGCAGACAAAAGATTGTGTCAGACCAGAAATCAATCTTTCAATCTATTTTTTTTTCTGTGTAAGTTTCCATTTATTATGTGGTACACTCTCTTATTTTCATGAATGAAATATAGAATCTAAAAAAAATGAAAAATCTCAAAATTGTAAGAAATAAAACAAGCTTATGATTTAAAGGTACTCTTAACTAAAACAAAAATTAGCTTGGAGTGATCTTTTATTCATTCAGTTCTCAAACATTTCCCTATACTTCTGAAAAAATCTTTAAGTACAAAATAGATCCAATCTTATATGTCCAATTAAATTCTGCTGGTGCCTATTCTAACTCTGGGTTGTCTCAGAGTGTTCTTTCTAGACACAAGTCCAGGAACAATAAACAGCAATCTAAACTCATCACAAAATCACCTTAAGAAATGCAGAAAGTAACAGGAATTAATCAGCTGAACAGGCAGTCTTCCATTGCAACCCTTGTTATTTAGACAAGTGCAGCTAATATACATAATGTAGCCATAAATAATTAAGTAAAATAAATTACAGCCCAACAAAGTCCACATTAAACAAGACAGGCCTCTCTGAAAGTCATGTGGGACTTACTATGTGAAGATCAGAGTAAAAAATGAAAGAGCATGGCTCACATGATCTCTCTGCTGCTCTAATTTCTAAAGATGATACCTAATCATTGTAGAAACTCTTGCCTAAGAGAGTTGGACCATGCTAGAGCTGATCTGAGTCATAAAAGAGCATGGAAATGAAAAATGATAAAGAAATGAGCATGTATGTTTTGTATCATGTTCTTATTGTCATGACTCACAAACCCAATAGAAAGAGGAAACTCCACCTAGAGCTGTAAATTCTGATCAGCTCAATTATTTCACATGTTGGAGCCTGACTTAAGTTATTCAGAGCAGAGAAAGGCAGATCCCTGATGCACCCTTCCATAGTGCTGGACAGGGTGAAAATAACAAATTTGTCATTGGAAACAATGGATGTTTCCTGGATGAGAAACAGCATATTTCATGTTTGTCTCTCATAGCTGCCTCTTGATGGCAGTAAATGGTTTTGCCATAGCTGTCACAGCTCAGCAGAGAAGTCCTGCAAGCAAAGGAGAGTCTATTTCCACTCCCTGTAACATCACCGTCCTTCCATGGCAGCTGATGTCCCACACTCTCCTGGCTCACAAGCCGCAACAAACAGCTCCATAACTTGTCAGTTTTTAAAGACTGCTGGGAGCATTTTGCTGAAAACCATCAGGCTACATTGACCTAGACCTACGGGGAGTCAATAGTTAGGAAATCACTCTCTTTTCCCCAGATAATTACACTGGGTCCCAGGAGTGGAGATGTGGCATTTCCAGTACATCAGAGTGCCTTTCAGGAGAATTGCATCAGGTTTTGATGTTGCTGACTCTCTGCTTCTCCCTAAGCACTTGATNNNNAAAAAAAAAAAGAAAAGAAAAAAAAGAAGGGCCTTTTGATGCTCCCACTTCTATTAAAAGAAGGCAGCAACATCTCCATTTCCCTATCCAGAATAGGCTTTGTGGCCAATGGGGTGGAGGAGTCAATGTTAGAGGCCTTCTCTTTTTCCATAGAAAGATCTGATTCTCACATCCTACAGGTTTGGGTTTTTTCATTTTGATTAATCTGTTGTAAAGAGTCTGTGGCTTGATCCCCAGAAGTGCAGCTCTTACTGATGTCAGGGCCTCTGAACATGTGAGCCTTGATATCTCAGTCTTGAAAAGGACCTGCATGCAGAGAGAAAAGGAATAATGATTAACCAATTGCCTTCTAAATGTAGAAGCTATCGCCCAAAAGCGGAGTTATGGTGTCTGCTTGGACTGCTGCCCAGCTTATTTCCTGGCTGGTTGGAGAGAACAACACAATTTGCACAATGAACATGGTGTTTGGGGAAGATTTTCAGTCCAAGTAAGTGATCTTGCACAAGTAACAAATGTCTGTCTGGTGATAATTCAGGACTGCACTGGGCCCTGTAGCTGCAGCCAACAGTGAGAGGCAATACAGAGCTAACTCACCCCTAGCGAGATGATGGAACAACATTCCTGAACACACCTTCAGTTATCCCATTTTGGACAGATGCTGAGACAAATTTCTTTATGTATCTATCAGTTTTGCTGGTTAGCAAGGCTGCACGGATGCACAGGAACCTGCCTTCCTCTAGTAAAAACCCTGGCACCTTCGAAAGCTCCTGAAGTGCTGCCCACTCTGTGGCAGTGGGTGGTAGGAAAGCATCCCATATTACACACATATACAGTGTGCATCAAGAGTCCTGCACTCAGGATTGAATGAGGAGATTCCTCAGAGTTTCACTGAAGAGCCCCTCCAGGACTCTGGACCCACTGCTTGCACACAACATGGTTAGATCAATACCCTGTCCAGGGCTTTACAGGTCATAACAGTGGATATTGCAAATTACTAACAAAAGAACTGTTATTCTGATGGCTGGAGACTAATTATTTGTCAAGGGGTACTGGTGAAAAGGAGCTGAAGGTATTAAATAAAATTAATCAGATTGGGAGAAGACTAGTGGGTGAGGGAGATATTCTTAGTAGGGGTACCTGGATACAGGAATAACTCTTGCTATGGATTCTGAAACTTGTTGTTATTCTATCTAATAATTCATATAATGGCACTAGTGAAGATTCTTACAGAATGTATTTTTCTAAGTACAGTAAAACTGCCAGGCTATCTGCCAGAATTTATTTCTGATCTGTTTTGAGGTTCAAGAAAACCTACCAACCAAAGATTCAAGACACAGCTCTGTCAAAAGAGATTTACATTACCCATAAGCATTTCAATTAAACACATCAGGCAGAGTTGTAAATTGTAAGATATGCATAGATAAATCACATAATATGTGGCAAACAAGGCATATAGCAGCAACATTTGCTTGCATATCAGAATCTTAAAAAGCAGATGCAATTAAGAGACAAGACAAAGAAATAAATATCTTGTGAACCTTTCAAAAGACCAACCACATTATTTTAATATTGTTTAACAGTAACACTTAATAAAGGGAACATCATGATTGTGTGAACTAAATTTTCAGTCATAATGAATGCTGCAAACTTAACCTCCCAAGTTTAAATAGGGTACAATGCCTTGAGAGAGATGTAAGAGAAATTATTTGATAAAGGTGACGGTTTTTCACACCTGAAAATAATGTTTTTCTACCAGGCTCTCTTGATCAACAGTCTATAGCCACACATTAAAGATAAAATCTCAAGACTTACAGTATATACTTGTCACTACTTGCATAACTTAGTAGGGAGAGAGGATCACAGAGATTTTGAACATAATTTCCTACACTACAGGAGATTAAATAGAGTACATTTGAAGAAGGCAAGAAACAACTCTGGCCCCTGGATAGCAGAAAGTAAACTTCAACCAGTTTCTGCATCATTTACTCAAGACGTATAGTCTTGTCTCCAACAAAATTTAGGCATAAGCATCCTGTGCAGCAAGGATGTGTATTTGATTTAAACAATTAATTGCACAGGAGTGGATTTCTGTTATGGCTTTCCTGGCACAAACTAAAATCATTACATAAATCAGCTGGAGAGTGGCAATTTTACCTATATAAAGATTGATCGAACATTCACAGCTAGAGTTTGTTCTGTTCCCCATACTCATCAATACAGAAGCAGCTGGGATCTGAAAGCTTTTCTGGGGTAAAGGCAACACCAAAGAGCATGCTGGAAGAAAACAATCACCATATCAGAGATATTCCCCAGATCATTGTTCTGTGCCACAGTTCCTTCTTCATCTATCATGCTCTCCCTGATTGCTATTCATTTCCTTATTTAATGAATATTGTAATGAATAAAGCACACTTTAAGATGCATTAAGGTGTTTGGTTTTTTTAAAATGTATATTTACCACTATATATCCTGAGAGGCAATATTAGCAGCTCTATTAAGTGGTGATTTCTTGCATGATAAATGTGTATTCAGTGATAGATTTAATGTGAAACCCAGTGTACATAACTCACCGACAAATCTAAATCATGTATCATCTATTTGAAAACTGTCACCTTTTTCTAACAGATAGGAGGTATTTTCCCAGTGTCTGTTGCTTATTACACTCTGCTTGTCAGAGTGACTATGACATGCCTGCACTTCCTATAACAAAAGAAAAATATGCACTCATATCCAAAATTTCCCCAAAGAGGGAATATATTTGTTGGTTTCAGCGGCCATTAGTTAAGACATTCAGACTGAATAAAGCCAAATGATTTGTACCTTTTAATAATTTAACTGGTTTCTTTTCTTATTATATACATACCTTCTCATATTAAAGCCCTGAATCTTGTGCTGGTAAGTACAGGGCCAAGGGCACTGGTCCTACTGTAAGTGGCAAGTAAGGACTTGTTTTGAACAGCCGGTGGTATTTAGAGATTGTCTGGTTTCTATTCTGAAAAAATCTCCCTGTTATACTGAAAGAATGGACAAGAAGTTTTATTCAGATCAAGAAATTTTCTGTTTGGATTATCTAGAACTGTTATTTCTGATATGGTTCAAATATTTTCTTTTGTTTTCAGTTGTTTTTGGTTTTTTAAGTTTAGTTTTAAAGCCTGTACTTAAAATTTGTTTTTAAAAAGCTTTCCAACACCGAGAATATTGAAATAAAAATACTTGATTATTACCCTTACTTAAGCTGAATACTCATTCACATTTTTTCCCCCATATAAGATTTTGATTTGGCTGCTATTTTCCAAATAAATAGTAAGGGGGAAAAAATGTGCCCTGATTTAGCATACACCTTAGCATGCCACTGGACTCTTTCCAAAGAGGCTGACTTCCTTAAAGGAAGAGAAACTGGGACATTGGGGATTCTCCTGCCTATTTCCCTGATAAAGCATAGGTGGTATACTTTAAGACTTGGATCTCTCTCATAAGGTCATTTAAGCCCCAGACAAGATTGTTCACTGAAGGTACAAAAGAAATGAACTGTCTGAGGCTGACCCAGAGTATAGGCTGAGACAGGTGTCTTTCTTTTGACCTGCTCAAAAACACCATACAGCTCCCAAAGCCACACTGCAACGTGAAACACGAGGAATTCCGGGCAGTAACAAACTATGGAGTTGGATTGTGTCACCTCTGCCTGCCATCCCAGTCCTACAGCCTACCCTTTGGCTCCCTCTGCACTGCAGAGGGAACACACTCTGAACACACTCACTGCCTCTCTGGCCCAGCAGCAGTGTGGAAGAAGGGCTGAAAATGGATCTCTACAAGTTAGGGATTCAACCTCTTCTGTCCACTGAATTGCTGGAGTCATTCTGTCCTGTGCGTGGAGGTCTGGGATCTTTGGAGAGGTGTGTCTGAGGGAGGTAATTGGGCTGGTTGCTGCTTCTGTTCCCAGTCAGCAGATAAAAGGCAGATGATTTCCTTCCCCAAACAATGCATTAGGAAGAAGCTCCTTGACACGCACAAAGAGAGACCCCTGAGTCTCTTAGGTTGACTCCTAGTGAACTTAAAAAGAGAAAATAATGACAGAGGTTACAGCATTGTGCTTTTAAATTCAGTCTTTAGTACTTCCTCTCCCAGATCCCAGATATGTGTCAGATGCACACAGTCCTGCCCTATGAATGTGTTAATAGTACCTGTCCAAGACAGTCAGTGCTAGATATGCTCCCTTATTTAGTCCAAGACTCAGATTACCAGGACATTTAATTTCCTTCTATAAATGATAGTTAGTTCCTTCGGTCATTTTTAGTTCTTCAAGTGAAAGAAATAATGAGCCCAAGAGTAGGTTCTATGTCTAGTCCTGCAGGCTTGACTCCAGCAGAGGTCCTGCTGTCCTCAGTGACTGGAGGCTTGTTGTGCATGTTAGACCTTCAGAATCTGGATCAGTACACTCAAGAATGTGCAAGACCGATACAATGTGGCAGCTCATCACAAGAGGTGGATGAGAGCTATTTTCATCATTAAGGAATGGGAGCTGCCCTATTTTTATGCTTGTTATAAGTGCTATTTTTACATCTCAGCGTCTGAATAAGACATGTCTGGAAAATAAGATTTTCAATCAGTGTGAAATACCTCCTCAAAATTCCTTATGTTGGTGATGCACGCCCTCCAGGCACCTTTGAAAATGTTGGGGAGAAATTTGCCTCTCTTGAAGTCAGTGAGAGTTTTACTACTAAGCTCAGTAGCACTGCATCTTGCAGCTGTCTACTGACTTCAGTCATTCTGAGTTCTCTGGTTGGCTGAGTTGTTTAAAAGGTGTGGGAAGAAAAAGACTGTCTGTAAACAATTTTTTCCACCAACAAGGTCACTACTGACTTATTCTCCTTTTAAGCCATGCAAAGGTGTCACAACTCCATAAAAGGCATGTGTTCATACATTATTCCTAGCAGTCTTCATATTATACATAATACAGACTATATAATATATATTATGTAATGAATTATATTATATATTATATATTATATACTTATTATATATTATATATTATATATTATATTATATAACAGACCAGGTTTTTAATTTGCCTTTTCTATGTTATTGTAATTATTTCAATAAGGGGAAATGATAGAAAAAATAAAAGATCTTTTTTGTAGGAAGGTGTCTGTAATAGTCTACCCTAACAGTCAAAATCACCACACTTTGTAATGTTAGTACTACTGTGTCTAGGTTATCTGTACTGTATTTGTGGTTTACATTTTCTTCTGGCTTCACTGAACATTTCTACAGGGTTCATTTCAATACACTGAGAAATGGTTGTTCCTTAAATGTTTATCATTAATGTACCAAATGCACTAACTATAAAATGATTAAAGTAAACAATATTTTGTAGGATGACAGTCAGTCAAGCCCTGAAATGCTGCCAAATAAGAGACCTAGTGACCGTAAGTCTTTTTGACTCTGTCACACAAAATAATTGGTAAGTGCTATGCCTTCATGCTTGTAGAGGAAATAATATGAGGGGGGAAAAACCCAACAGGTACAGGGTCAGTAATAGCAACCTCACTGAAATACTGTAACACTGCTGGCATTAATAATTAAATGTACAAGAAATCTCAATAAATATTAAGTTATTTGCTAAAGAAATCTATTCCGACGTCTTTTTGCATGTGTGTGAAGACAAACTGATATGTATCAGAGAAATGGGGAACCTGTTTTAGTCAATCTTGCTTTTTTTCTACTCAGAGCTGTAGAATTATAAAGCACAAATCTGCTTAAGTTGGGATTTTTTTACATTTATAAAGGGCCACACTTGATTTAGCAATACTATTTTTATGTGTAATGACATGGAATCATTTATTATACATTCTGCTAATCCTCAGACTTACACTTTGACAGGATTAGGAATTTATACAATATGTAGACTTTAGGATGCACGTTAAAACCAAGGCACTTCAATATATTTGGTTTTTTGCAAGCTGAGACTGAGTATGTGAAAAAATCATCTTGTCTTTCCTGCTCTCTGAACAACAAACCACAGTAATCCTTCTGATCGTAATCACATTATTTTCTGTTTAAGACTACATTTTGTTTGTACATTTATAGTGTCACTTAAAACAAAATCCAGCAGGGTTTTCTTAGGTATCTTTTAAGAGAAGTGAATATTTTAAGAAAATGACATAGAAACCGAGTTTTCTAAAAGGTACATATTTCCCAGTATGTATTTTATAAATATTTAAATGAAAGATGATCAGAAATGTATAAATAATTGTGGTAAGACTTTTGGAATTGTTACTGTGTTCTACAGCTCAGTAATAAGTAGATTTCCATATTGAAGGGATTAAAGGACCTAGATTTGCTGAAATTTCTTTTTTCTGTACAACAAGCTGCATCACTGTTTTTGATATACAGACTAGTTAAATATGATATTCCCATCTACAGAAGGTATATAATGATAATTAGCAAAATAATTTATTTTCAAAATTAATGCAGAAATTTACAACAGATTATTTTCAGTCTTAGAGAAACTTATTATTCATTTGCATGAGAATGGCAATTCAGCGTGGCAATAGAAAGCTTCAACTGCATCCCTGCACTTTATTGCCTTAGGTTTGCAAACTGCTTTAACAGCCATCAGCCAAGAAATGTACATGTCATCTGCAAATCACAAATCACAGATCTTGACTCGAGTGATTGCACAGGGAGAAGTGCTGAAGGGTTCATAGTGGCCAGAACAAGACTTAAAAGTGATGTGAAATAGGGAGCAAAAAGGGCTGCAATTGCCTTGGAGCCTAAAATAGACTGAGCTTCAATGCCATGGAAAAAATCACCAGCTTCTCCATCATTTCTTTAAAGGTCAGAATTTTTGTAGGTGGATTGGGAGCGCAGTGGATTGCAGATGCGTTTAACAGCAGGGTATTTTCCGCTGCCATGACCAGTTAAGGAAGATTTTCAAAAACACATCTGCTGGTAAACAGTTTGGCCCTACTCTGGGTCATCTGCCTTATCTGTGCTCATTGCTGCATGAATTCTTACCTGGATGGAGTCCCAAACCTCACATCAGTCAAAGTTAGGCTTTCAGTACAGTCCATTACATTTTTTAGAGAGGTAACTCCGTGGCTTTCGGTTGGTTTTATGATGCAGGTCTGCTTCTTCACAAATGTTGGAGGCACACTGGCAGCAGAGACAAAGCCTGCTCCTTCCCACTTCCTGTTCATATTTCCTCGTCAGCAGGCAGAGCACATCATGAAAGAATAAATGAAGGGAAAACAGATGACTTGAAGAGTAACAAGGGTGAAGAGAGAATTTCTCTGTGCTGCAAAACGAGGCTGAATTCCAATATCATTTTGCATCATTTCAGACAACTAATATTATTCAGAAATTGATTTAAGAGGAATTCAAACACAAATTGCCTACAAACTGATGTGGAAGGCAGTAAATCTATTTTCCTTTTAAACCTCGCCCACTCTGTGGGTGACTATATTATATATGGTTTAAGATTTCTCTTACTCCAGCCTGTTGTACCAGAATCAGAATCTGAAATTCTGTTTGGAACTGGAGAGGTTAAAAAATAATCCTCTTTATTAAAGGGGTGAAGCAAAATGCAATTAAATAGACAAAGATCTTTTCAGGTTGGGTTTTATGTTGGAGAGTGTCTACACTCTACACATATTTGTATGATACTTAAATATCTCTAAGTAATTTAACTTTTCTAAATGTTTATTAGTCCATGGTGAGCGCACTGGATCCTCTTCTGGGATCAAGATATGAATTTATAAGAAGTGTAAAGTATTTAGATAGTTTCAAACATATTTCAGAGCACTTGTAACATCTGGGGAATGATTTCTACTTGGCTATTCTACTGTTAACTTCAGAGAGAAATGTAGGCAGTTTAACCAGCCAAGATTCTGTGTACCAGTGATAGCTGAGCCTGTTCCCTAATGGTTATTATGAAGAGAGTGTTGTTTCCTTGGAGTGCCTTCCCCCCAGTTCGACCTCTACCACCCAAATAACACCAGACAGAAATGACCTTCTAAATTTCTGTAAAATAAAGAGAAAATCTCCACCAAAAGTACATGCCATGGTAAGAAATGAAAATTCTTCCTGACATATTTTCCTGTGAACCGAGACTTTGGAAGAGCCTCAGAAAGCAAAATTAACTAGTCCGTGAAAACATAACAACAGTCTTAATGAAATCCTCTGCCTTGGTCATGAAAAGACATTTTGCTGGGGCAGCCTACATCTCTGCAATCACTAACACACATCTAACTCAAGAGGCTTGCAGTTATGTCTTCCAAAATAGCTCTCATAGTGCATCTGAAAGATTTGTCTGCACATTTATTATTTGAAGGTTATGCTGTTCACACCTTAGACTTGAATTTTCAGTTTAAAAAGAACAATGCCATATTTTTGTTCAGTTTTTATCTCACCTAGTGTTCACCTCCAGTGGCAACTGCTTTTTCTACTACAGCCCATCTCAAGGTGGCTTGTAACACCAATCAAAGTCAATTGGTATCTCAGAGGACCAAGCATTAGTTTTTAACATAACCAGGAAGCACTGGAGAAACAGTAAAGGGAGAAGGTGGAGAAAACAGAGGCCACAGCCACTGGTACTTCAGCATTTAATGGGAAACACTATTGCAACTGACTGAAGCCCTCATCTCTATGATACAGCCCAGTTCTGCAGCTAAACCAGACTAAGTTCCCTGCCAGTTTTAAGTGTCCTGCATTTTTTAACAGATGCTGCTGCCACACTGAGGAAGAGCTGTGATTGTACATTGTTATGTTCCCTCTTTTGTTTTCACTTATCCAACCTAAAGAGATTTTTTTCCTCTTTTTAAAATTCATCTGATTTTCTGTCTTCTAACAGAAAAATACAAAATTGTGTTGCTTCTGCTTTTATAGTAAAGCTATTTGTGAGGGTCATAAACCCATAAGCCAAGGACGACTTTCTCACCTCACTCTTACTAAGGCAAATCTCTTTTACTTTATCTGGCCAATCTCAACAGCTCTTCTCCACTGAGCTGTCATGAGTCCTGAGGGGAGCAGACAGGATGTTTTGTGAGGAGGGAAAAGAACTCATGTTCTCCTCGTAGAGGCAGTTATCCTCACATGCTCTGGTTGTGAAAGGGGCCTCTGCTGCACAGAACCTTCTCTGCACCTGTACAGGGAAGCAGGAACAGAGAACTGCATGAGCTGAAAACACTGAAAAACAGGATCAAAAATGTCACAGACACAGCGTAAGAAATAGAGGTAGGGCTGACCACATCCTAAAAATTAATTGGACTGATAAGTGCTCAGTGACATAGGAGGAGGGGAACACCATGGTTTCAACTAACAGCCGGTGACTGACCATAGTCTGGTCACTGTGAAGACTTCCTGAAACTTTCAGAGTTCATAGTATTTTCACGTGTATTTTCCAATTCAATGAAGTGGCTTTCTGAGGAGGGAATAATACAATGTGAAATCACTCCCACTGCAAATCAGATTTGATGGCATTTCTGAACCTTTGCTTTTCTTCTCCCTTTCTTTCTCAATATCCTCCTGGCCCAGTCAGACAATTTCCCCTCAACATTTGCTAATAAGGGAAGGCAGATAATTTCATTATTTCTTGTTCCTAGTTTAAACTAGATGGTTCCAAAGGGATAACATTATCAATACCATTATCAATTGGTGACTCCTCTGTGCTAGAAGAAGTGAGAGAGCAACCCATAAAAAAGTCTGTCATTACTGGGAAAAATAGATGGCTGAAATGCCTAGGTTTGTTGCTCTTTACTTCTTTCCCTTCCAACAATTATCTAAGGCAGCTACTGAGACCTAACTACCAAGGATCCATGCAAATATCTACTGTGCTTGTCTGATCAATGATTCAATAGGCAAAGAGGGGCCTTTTTTCCATGCTCATCTTTGATTTCTGCACAGAACTATGCTAAGCTTGTGTTTCTCAGATGAAAGCAAGTGGTACAGTTTATGCTAAAATGACAAAACAATTTGAAAGCGAATGTGTATAACGGAGAGAAGAACTTAAGCACATGGTTGACATTATTACGTTTATTTCTCAGTGAGACCTGTCTTTTCATGACACTAATCAAAAAACTGGGTCACCTCACAATGGTAATTTCCTAGGAATCTTGAAATTCATGAGTCAATTTGATCCCTTTTTAGCTGAACATTCACTAAGCACAGTGAGGCTGGTGGAGCTCAGCTAGCTCATCAGACTTGTCATCGACTATATGTGAAGAGTTTATATCCTTAATGGGATCAAAGGTTTTATCAGTGATCCTTCGTAAATGTAAACAGATGAAATATTTTTCTATCAGCATTGATTCCACACCTGACATTTCTTCTGTTGATCAGTTAATGGTTATTGTCCATTATAAAATCGGAGACAAGGAAGGTTTATTACTTTCTTAACAACCAAGAACCATGCCAAAGAACTCCCCCCATCCTCCCCCTCTTTGAATCCATCTTGCTACAACTGCATATTAATAACATCATTTGCCATTGCCAAGGACAGATTTAATGTGATGCTAGTCTGGACATCATGAGGAACTTTTCAAAATATTGCATGGTGTTTTAAAATGCAGATCTCCCTTTAAAGTCAAATAGAAGTCAGTCAGCTAAAATCCTAGAGAACCTTCAGAAATTTAGAAGCAGAAAGGTCTCCAGACAAGGATTTGTGAAATTAAAGCATCATCAGGGAATGCCATGCACTTAGCCTTTTTTTGTCAACAAAAAATAATGCTCTTCTTTAGTGTCTTTTAGTGTTAACTCTGAATATCGCCCTGCAGATCTATGCAACTGAGAATATTCCTGGGAATATGACACAATTCTGAAACATGGTGCAGCTATCAATGAATTAAGGCTCATCAGATTCTTCAGCTGTGCAATATTACCCTTGTTTAGCATAAGGAAGAACAAAGTGATGAAAGTGACTTGTCTATAGTATTACAAAATTACAGCAATGCAGAAAAACAATCCTATTTCTGTGAATTATTTTTAGGGGACAGGGTGAAGCTTACAGAAAGAACCAGAAAGAAATCATACTGTAATAGGATACAGTTAAATCGCAATAAAAAAGGAAAAAAGAATGTTTCAAACCCTGTAAAAACAAAGGAAAAATATCTTGTTTTAAGTCAGACAGAATTTTTCATTCAACCTCAAGTGAAGGATTTTCTTAGGAAATTTTGATTAATCAAAAATAAAAAATACACCACTCTGAAGTGCATAAATTACCTGCTGCAAGAGTGATCAAACATGGAAACATGGCAAACAATATCAATTTTAAAAGAAGAAAGGACATTTCAACCCAGATAGAATCAGACCAGTTTCTCCGGGCAGAGCATGAGTAACTCAGTCAGGTTCACACGAGTCAGTCATAGCCACAAATGCAGAAGTGAGCCTCTGGGCTTAATATGCAATATGGAGTTGATCCCTTGTCCCTAAATCAGCATCAGCATTGACAGCTGGATTACCAGGAGTATGTCTGCACAGCACAGTGCAGGCTGCAGAGACACTGCAAGAGCTCTGACACAGGACTGGAATGCTACTGGGTAAATCTCTCAGCTGACAGGGGCAGCCTCATTGGGCAGGGCAGAGCAAGAGCCATGCAGAGACACAGGAACTGCAGCAAGAGCCATGCAGAGACACTGGAACTGCAGTGAGAGCCATGCAGAGACACAGGAACTGCAGTGAGAGCCATGCAGAGGCACTGGAACTGCAGTGAGAGCCATGCAGAGACACTGGAACTGCAGGGAGAGCCATGCAGAGACACTGGAACTGCAGCAAAAGCCATGCAGTGACATTGGACCTGCAGCAAGAGCCATGCAGAGACACTGGAACTGCAGTGAGAACCATCCAGAGACACTGGAACTGCAGTGACAGCCATGCAGAGACACTGGAACTGCAGGGAGAGCCATGCAGACACTGGAACTGCAGTGAGAGCCATCCAGAGACATTGGACCTGCAGTGAGAGCCATGCAGAGACACTGGAACTGCAGTGACAGCCATGCAGAGACACTGGAACTGCAGTGAGAGCCATGCAGAGACACTGGAACTGCAGTGACAGCCATGCAGAGGCACTGGACCCACAGTAAGAGCTATTCAGAGCTAGCTGGTGGCTCTCTGCACAGCAGGATGTTTGACTGTCTGGACCTTTCCTGAAGAAATTACCAGCAATCCTTCAGATTGTATTCTACATTTTGTGAGTCCTGTCATGGCTGGGCTGATGCACAGAAGAGAAAAATAGAATGTAAATCCAAATGAGGCAGAGATCAACATATTATTAGAGATCAAACTATCATTGTTAAATTTTAATTCGGAGGAAGTTAACATTCATCTGACAGAGCCAATGAAAAGAAAGTAGCTCTCCCCAAAATCTCCAGCAAGGATCCTCTGCTGACAGTCTGACTGTACAAACACTTCCTGCATGTGCTGGTGACTAATACCTCTGACACAGGGAGCGTTTCCCCATTTGATGAATAAACATGGACTATTGAAGGAATAGGTCTCAGGGCTGAAAACCCCTCAGAGCAGACTCTGCCTTCTTCCTCAGGCACACTGTGTCTGGATGGGTTTATGCATTAATTGGAATAAACAAGGAGAAAGGTTTCATGCTTCACTTTACCAGGTTGTTAACTGAACATATGTATCAACATTTCATCGTTAACAAGTGTCCTCCTGATTCAATGCTTTGGAACTAAAAGCCATAATCCAAAAAGCCTAAATGAACAATGTTTTTCTCACTTCTGCCTTGCAGATAATGATATAAAACAATATAAATAAATAATAATATAAATATGAAACTGACTTGCAATTCTCATGCTGCTACTACAACTCCAGTTCCACTGAAAATTTTGTGTCCGTGATTATAAGATGGGAAATTTTAATATTACTTTGGGCACATTTTCAAAACAGCATAACTTAATTCAGATTTACTGGGGAATCATTTTATTGAGAAGTTACTGGACATCAAAACCTGTCCTGTTTTCTTTCCCTTCCCACTAAGTACACTAACTTGTGAGGCAGTGACACTCATGTGCTTGCTTTCATTCTGGCTCCATGTTTGTCTGTTCCAGCAAATTCACATCTAAGGTGGTGGCCACTGCTATCTCCCTTGACTGCTACACAAGGAGGGCATGCCTCCTTTAGTCCCTCCTGAATCCATCTGCTGAGAAGCCATGCTGATCCAGTCACCTGCACAGAGAGGACTCCAGACTCTGTGTACACTTAGTATGGAAGAGACTGATGGGAGCAGAGGTCATAAAAGTGCTCCAGCCCACTTCTCTGTGAGGTTCATCACATTGCCATATTGCAGAGGTGTGTTTCTCTTACAGTTTTTTCAATTGTAAAAGTCTTAAATGAAAAGGAATTATTTCATTGTGCTCAGAAGTGGTTCTGGCTTTGAAGCCACTGCTTATATGCACTACCTAGCTCTGATGACTACTTTTCAAAAAGTGCATCAAAAAGTTTGAAATTTTTCTCCTTTCTTAAAGGTGGAAACTAAAAATTCTTTTGACATATGGATCACACTGTGTCACACTTATGTGTAGTTATTAAAAAGGTATCAGGTACTAGCAATGGTCAAGAGAAAATAGTATTCAAAATACAGATCTCTAATGGCAGAAGTTATAACAAGATCTAGTACCCAGGAAAAAGCAGACTAATTCTGTTTTGGGAAAAGGTGCATATTCAAACATTAAAGGACAGTAAGTTACCATTGTATTCGATGTTATGATGTCTTTGTCACTGAGCCATTTCTTTGGTTGAAACAGAATGTTTTTCTTTCTTTTTTCTTTCCAAAACTGTGCTAACAGAGGGGTAGCTCAGCAGATACATTGTTAGAACAATGCATCCAACCCACCACTCATTTTGGTAGCCTTCTTTTTTCCAAGGATGGACTTACTTGTGCACTTGTGCTAGGCACAGACAAGCCAGGTCTTCTGATAAACTCTGCAGCTGATCTTTGCACAGATTGGCTGTAATGGTTATTTTTCTGGGAAAGGAACAGACCACACTGTCTCCTTTGTGACTGGACTGATTGGTCTTGCAGCTCTGTCTCAGGATGAGTTGTTCTCTCAGGTACAGCAAGTCACGGCATTGCTAGGCACAGAAAAAATCTACAGACATTTTTGAGTAGAAAGTCTCAGCACTAGAGCATGAGATGAGGATCACACTATCTATTCACCTCAGAGAGACAGCTGAAAATAAATCAATGTTTGTGATTACTCAGACACTAACACATTCAAGGATTCATTTTCCTTATTTAAGTTGTTTAACAAGACACAATAAATTACAGAATCCAAGAACAACAGGCAAAATGCCACATTGAGTAATAAAGGGCTGAAGTTTCACCCACAGAAGATTATGTTTGACCTTACAGCAAAGATGTTTTTACATTTTTTTTTCCCGGTCCTGCTTTTTCCATGACATTATCCTTCTGCTTTAACCCTATCCCAAGCTAGGATGAAGTTATCCTTATATGAGTCATAAGCCATGGAGAGCACTCCCATTTATGCAGCTATGGAATTCCCACTCAAACACAGGGGTCACCATTATTAGGAATGGCAGTTCCAGCCATCACTGGTAGGCATGGATTTACCAGCCTCCACAGCAGAAGAGATAAATGGTCATAGCCACTGCTCTGAGTGACAGCAAGCATGACATACTTTCATCTCACACATCTTATTCCACACAGCCTCCTCCCAAAGAGCTGGGTTTGGGGAGAGCAGGAGGAAGGGTTACCCTGGAAGGTCTGCCCAGCAGCTGAAAGCAAGGGTCACCCCTTGCAATGGCCAAGGTCCATGCAAATGCAGCTAATTTCACAAGAACCCTGCAGATCACTGCCTCACTATGGGAATGAAATTTTTTTTAATGCTCTTTGTAATGCTCTAGGGAGTTCCTCACTCTGTGTCCCTGTGGTGGCTGGAGAACTGTTAGCTCTGAAGCATCAGTTCCCTCGAGTGGTAAAGCTGCACTGGGGAGTTGAGAGAAAAGCAGTGTAAGGCTGCACACACGTAGTGCTCACAGACACACCAGAGCTGATCCCAACACCAAGGAGAACTGACAGAAAGACTGATATGGGCTTGAGAAGTGGTGCAGAAACTTCACAGTATCTAATAATGAGACTTGCAACCGTTGGCACTGTGAAGGGAGTGGGAGGGAAGTTGTCTGCAAGGCTAAGACTGCTGCAAATGAAAGAAGGTGCACCATTAGCAAAGTGATATCAGAACATCTGAGTTTTGTAATGTAGGCTTTGAGTTCTAGAGGCTTTCTGTGTTAATTTCACTTACTTGTAGTGTCCGTGTCCAAAAAAAAAAAAAAATCAATCTTAGGGGAAGTTTGGGAAAAAAACTTCTGCTCTTTCAGGTTTTTCCTCTCTCAGGTTGCTTTCCTCAATTTTTAATTCTGTAATACCCGGTGAGATCAGGAGGTATACATGCACATCAATAAAAGGATGTGTCAAGGGCAAAAGATTAGATTAATTGGTTACATACATTGAAACCTGCTAAATGAAGGAAGAAGTCAGAATAACAGTGTTCTAATGAAAAGAAAAATAGAGAGCACATATAACATTCAGAAAAGAGTGACTGTCATTTCATTAGAGCACTGGAAAAACATACTGAAAAATCAGTCAGCTATTCAACTTACTCTATCCATTTCACATCAGCACTCACCTCAATAAATTCTGGCAATTCAACATGTTTCTTATGTGAAGAATAGTCATCACCTCCAGAGCTTTTACTTAATGAACTTATTCTTGAAGTATATAAAAGTACATGTAAGTATATATCTTGAAGTATATAAAAAAGTACAAAAATGTGCTTTCAAAAAGGCAAAATAAACACATTGCCAAATTGAGCACTGGAGACTTGATTGCTTCCTAGCTTAGTGCAAGGAAAGAATGTGATTTACCAGGAAATCAGTAACTCCAAAAATAAACTCCCAGAGAAAACGTTTTCTAAAAATGAAAAAAAGCATATGCAAATAGACATGGCTGTATTGGCACAGCATTCCACTTCAGTTCAAACATCTGACAGCCAACAAAATAGTTTCATCCATAGCTCTCTGCTTTGAATACTGAGCTACAAATCATTGAAGAATATTTTCCCTCCACCTTGCTGTCATAAGATTTTCAATTCTTTGATTGAGTTGGGAAAAAAATATTGCCAGAGAGGACTCCCCACCCACACTTTTTCTTTTTTTCCTTATTTTATCTTTCCTTTATCAGCTGAAAACACATGGTGAGGATGTCACCAAAAAAAATCCCAAAACCAAAATAAACTCACTCCAAAAAAACAAAACCACCAACCAACCAAACAAAAAACCCCCACCAAACAAAAAAAACTCAAATCCCAAACTAGTAGGAATAATTAACAATTTCTTACAAGTGAAGAAATTGTTTTTTCCAACCAGCAACTGGAGTGGAATTTGGTTTATATTTGGAGTGTAAGTCCTATGTTATGCAACTACATCCATCCTTATTAAACCAAAGTTTTAGAAAGCTTTCCATTATTAGATATGCCACTTCAGCAACGCACAGGAGCTTAGTAATGGCTAAGAAGCTGAAAGTGTGACACTGGAGCTGGTTTTGGCCTCAAAATGATACAGATTTTTCTCTGAATTCATTTGTGTCTCAGTCAGTATTTGGCTCACTAGTCCATAGTGTGCACAAAGAGTCTCAGAATTGCTACAGAAATGCAAAACTGAGGCATTTGGGTTATTTTACCACACAGTCCAATGGAAAACATCTATGCAATTAGCAGACACACATACAACACTTACAGATGTGTCTTTTCTGTCAGCTCTACAGACTTAGAAAAGTCAGGAGTCAGCTCACTTTCCATAGCTCAGTCATGGCTGTATGTGCAAGATAAAACTCACACTTTCACACAGGGCATAGGCCAGCTCTGGCTGCTTTGGCCACCACTAGTGCAACACACAGAGTAGACTGGCCCAGAAGAAGCATTTACTTCAGAACTTTAGAGGCAGAAAGATGTTTGGAAGGCAACTGTCAGATCTTGCATCTGCGTGGGGTGTCAGGAAAAACTGGGTTGGTGTCAGTCAAATTATCTTGTTCATCAGTCTTTTAGGAAATATACTGAGAAGCCTAAAACAAGATGTTGAAAAAGATGGTGTTATTTCTTTTGTGAAATGAGGGGTTGTTTTATGTAGCAAATCTGACAATGAATTTCCAACATGAAAGAATCCGCTTACTACATCTTAGCTTCTTTACTTGATCCAAGGTTTTAGAATAACCCAAGAGTGTCAGTCAGGAAGAAAACAATATGAAAAGACTTGATAAAAACTCAGAAGTTCCATCAGGCAAAGTCAAATGAAAACAACCAGAAGGATCAACACATCAAGTTGGCTTTTCCTTTCTTCTCCCATTACCTGCTGCAGCTTTTCCTCAAAATTGGTGGCTCTAAATTGACAAGGGAAAAAAATAAAACACTGTAGACTTTCCATTCAGATTTGCAGTGACACTCCAGTCCAGGTGTGTCCACCACTTCTTCACATACAGAGTAGATGGGCCCAGAAGAAGCAGAAACTAATTAAGTTTTTAAAAGAGCTTTAGAAGAGTAACTACCTTCCCTTGGACAAAGTAGGAAGGAGGTAGGGATGGGTATTTACACCTTTCAGCATCAAGCATCCCACTTATCAACCCAACTTCTACTTCTCTCCATTGAGCATGTTCCTAAAAGAGGTACCAACATTTAAGATGTGTATCATTCCTCTGCAATAAGCAGTTTCATTGGGTGCAATATTTAAATCTTCTCTTAGTGTCTGTTGGCATGATAATTGCAGTGCAGGTACAAATGATGCTTACAGCCAATGAGAGACCCTGAATATGGAAAATGGAAAATAACTGACAGTTCTGACAGATAAAAATAGACAACTTCCACCCAGGATATGATGAAGCTGCTGGAGACATTGATATAGTGATGCTTGAAATAATGACAGCAGTCTCAATAAGAAGCTAAAAAGTCTAATGAAAGATGAGCACGAATCTCAAGATGTCCCGCACTTGTTTAAATGCCCTATTTTGCAGCATGTCAGATGACAGAAGAGAAGGTTGACCACAGCAAGCATATTACCCAGTAGTCCTACTACGCTTCTTAACCACCAGGAGCAATCCATTTCCCACTTAAAAGGAGGAAGTGATGAGCAACATTTAGGCCATTCCTCTTTCACTAAAAGACTCAAGTTTATAAATATTTCCTGCCACCATCTAATTACATTTTGTGCTCAAAAAACTAGTTTCATCCATATCACTATAGAAAGAACATTTTAAGAAAATTTTTTGTGCATTTTCTCTTGGACTGGGGAAAGAAGGAAACTTTATTTGTCATCACGTACTGATCTTACTGTTTCAAAAAATATTTTCAGAAGAGGACAGAGAGGTACCTGGGAAAACTTGGTGAAATGAGAGCATTTCAATTCTTGTAGTGTTCTTCACCCACCAGTACAAGGGAAATAGTAATACTCATCAAAGAATGCTCATCTGTGCTCACATCAACAAATAAAAAATAGCAGTTGCTTTTAACTACTACAGATCCCTGGATGACTCTACACTTTATTTACAATCTCTCATGACTGCACTTTCCTTGTATGTCTTGCATCCCAAACTTCAAGCATGACATGAAAAAATAAAGACAAATGTGCTCTTCTCGCTGTGTTTAGCACCCCCCTCTTCACTCCAAACCTTGCTAGCAATTGTCAAGCAGCTTTCAGAGCAAGGTGCTGTTCAGCACAAGTGGAGGGTGCTGGGCTTGTGGAAGGGTGGGAGCTCTCATGAATCACTCCTGGCAGCAAGCAGGACAGAGGCAAGACTTCACTGGTGAGTTTAAACAGCTGGGATTCAGATATATTGTCATAGGATACTGAGAGGCTCCCTGGCCACAGTTTCCTTGTAAAGAAGACAAGTGAAAATAATGTTTGGGTTTGGAGTTTTTTTCAAATATGGTAGTTCTACTACCTTTACAAAACACTTAAACTTTGTTTCTTTAGGCCAAAGATAAGACCTACTCCCAAGCTTTTCTTTATATTTGTTGTCTTTAGGAAAGTAAAGCAAATGGCAATAAAGAGCACTTGCTCAATTCACTGCTTCAACCAGTAGGCCTTGGTCAATCTGAGTAAACCTTTAACTAAGTTAACAGCAAAATCTTGGATCAGGGGCTTATACACCTGCTCTTGTTCTTAAACTGTGTGTTTAATTTGCAACTTTCCTGTAATCTTCAGAATTATCTTAGCTTGCCTATTAGAGAGGTTACTGTTTAAAAACTAAAATAACTATTAAATTCAAAAATCCACAAAAAAATCCTTCATCTTTCATTGGATAATAATTTTAACAAGTAATTAACCCACCATAATGCCACCAGTTATTCCATAAGTCTTCTCCTGTATTATTCAGCCTACTCTCATCTTTCAGTCCTTTTGTGCTAGTCAATGGTAATACAATCTGGCATTCTCCTCATCTAATCCTTTTTTAATCTTTTTTTTCCCACAGATATCCTAACTTTGAAATTAAAATATTACAAGAGCTATTTCATCTACTAACACAAGCACAGCTTTTTTCCTTTGAAAATTGCACCATTTGTACCTGCATGTCTTGGAGAAAACCTGAAGTATAAAGTTTGAGAAAACAGGCTCCACAAGACCACAATATATCATTGGTTAAAAAAAATCATATAAATTCCTCTGAGTACACTAACAGCTGTGCCCATTTGCCAATGCATTTGAGGTTATACACAAAGAGAAACAAAACCATGCTCTTTCACTTTACCACAACCTTAGAGTTTAGCTTTAAATGATTTCTGAGGAAAGGCTTCCTGCAGACTTTTCACTTAAGTAGTTGTAACTACAACTGCAAAACACTGTTGACTGGTGGACTCCAGAGACTTGTTCATTACCTGTCATTAAATGTTTTAAAGTTTGCATAATTGATCCAGCCAATAAGTCATCATTGATTTATAGGGGTCTGTGCTGAAGAGTTACTCATTAAAAATTCATAACACTGGTATGTGTCTTTACAATCCATTAGCTGTTTACGTACCCACAGTCCTAAAATTGATTGACCTTGGACTGAGATTCTCATGGACTCTGCTTTTTTTGCAGAAACCCCCCTTTTCTCCCCATAATTTTACACAAGTCCACAGTATAGAAAAGCAATACTTCAGTCTTCTCCCTTGACAGCCATACTTTGATTTTTTCCTCTCCATCAAAACTGAAACTTTACTTGAAATAATGAATAAATAAAGCATACTCCATAAACAGCTTTCCACTATTATTTAAGCTTGCGAGCTGTGCTCTGTTAGTCTCCTTTCCCCACCATCAGATTCAAGTGTGTAAATGTTCTAAAAGGCTTTGAATGTTTTATGATGATTTCAGGGAATGATGGAGTAATAGCTGAAGAGCGAAGCTATTAGTTTTAATATTTATATTGAGTGCTCTGAAACATTAATGTGACAGGATGTAAGATCAGAGCAGCGGGACATATTTACTTCACAACCACTGCCACGTGGCAAAAATATTTATTTTCTGAAGCTCTGAGGCCAATTTTTTTTTTTTTTTCAAAAAATACAAAGTTCAGATTATATTAGCTTTTCCTGAACTTTGTACTTATTTTTTAGGAACTAAAATAATTGATTACTGATTTGGATATAACTTACTTCATTTAGGTAGAACTCGAGCATAAAGATGTTGGTGTTGGCAGCACACCTCGGTCTCTGTACAGAAGTTTCCTAAAGCTGATAGCAGCTTACAAATTCCTTTCTTCCTGTCTGCTGTGACTGCTTCCCATAGAGCACCTTAGAAAAAAGAAAAACAATCATTTGTTAATAAAGAAATGGGATGGGCTCAAGAGCACAATCATCGTTAAAAGGTTGTTTCATATTCTCTTCCAATATTTCATGCATGAGGTAAACCAACCCTGTAAATGTCCTAAGTCATTGTTCTTGGTTCTTCTGTTCAAACTAGCAAACATATTAAGGTAAGTGATCTTAATTATCAAGGGTCAAACAATGCTCACCCCACTTGTGTGGTTCTCATGGTCTTCAGTGAACAAGTGAAGGAAGTAGGATGAGATCTCTAGGGAGAAATCTTCCTATCAGATTTGCAGAGTGGATCCGATATAAGTGGAACAAATGATGACTTATTGCTACTACATTATGAAAATGTGATTTCTCCAGATGCTTCTGTGCTCTGTGTAAGGACTTCATAGGCTGACAACACTGCCAGGAAGCAGCTCTCAGACCTCCAGCAGGAGAAACACTTGGGTCTTCTGGGTACATTTTAGCCAGATGTAAGGAACGTTGTCTTGAACTACATTAAGCAGCCCTACAGGAACAGCAGAGCTGGGCTTGCTCCTCAGTGAGGCATAAAAAGGGGATTACCTGAAAAAGTGGGGTCACCAGTACACTTTTACACTGCTCACCAGAATCCTCTTTAGGCACCCCTCTATACAGCCATGGTGCATGGGGGGCTCACACAGATGGGAGAGCTGGGGTTGAAGGCTGCACCCTACTTGCAAAGCTGACTAGAATGGTCTGCCATGTGCTTTCCCAACCCTGTCTTTCCAGGAAGACAAAGAAAGCTCCATAGAGGTCTTAGTTATCTCTCACACATTTCATTAGCCTTAATAACTTCTGTTTAAGTCCTTGGCAACCTCCTTTCCCAGCTACCTTCCAAACCATCCCCACTACAGAAGCAGCCAACAGAAATGTTTATCAGAGCATTCTTCATTCAGTTCCAACAGGGCAGAATAGTCAGCATTTTCTTCTGGATGTGTATTTCATTGCCCGTCATGTCTAATGATACAGAAGTGTCAGTTTATCCTCCACCATTATTTTGAATATTCCACTAATTGCATCAATCCACTACGTTTTATACCTGTCTGTAGCTGCAAGCTAGCATTGTCTTTCCCACATCTACCTCTGTTCTTAATCTGCTTATATTGTTTAGGAAGCATTTCTAAATACAATCATTTTAATAATTAACTGAATCATACAATGCACAAATTAATAGTTTAGAATTTTAAATACACTTTAAGGGAAAAACAAACATGCTACCTACACCTGGTGTGCACAGCTGCTTTACAATTTCTTGGCCCTCTCTGTATCCGTCAGAGAAAATAATTTACAAGTATCTGCTTCCACTTCTCTGCTCAGAAACAGTTTTCCTTGAGTGTTAGGCAAGGCTTTCTATAAAGAAAAAATGTAGAAATGAGCATAACAATCACAGGGAGAATGATTTACATCACTGACTATGTGGGAGTCACATTCTGACCCATGGCTGCTACAGCTTTTAGAAAGGTGGGAGAAAAGTGATGAAGTCAAGGTTTTTGCTGCCTATCAGGACCTCCCCCCTTGCAGAACTCCATTAAAACATATTGCCCATCAAGGTAATTCTTCACCTTGTAACAGAACAGATATCACCACACTGTACAAAAGGGCATAGAAAAGAGTGGGGGATGCAATTTCAGCCTTGAGATCAAAGCAGAAAGGAAGAGATAAGAAGGCTGTGATGAAATCAGCACCCTGTCCTCTACTGGTAATGTCCTCAGGACCAGGGTTTGGCAGTGCCCAGTCTGTAACACCAGCACCCACAGACCCAGTCCTCCCAAAATATGACATTTTCAGCAGAAAATGATGTGACAGTCTCCTTTAGCGTGGGGTTTCCACCAAAGTTCTGGAATTATAAATGAAACTGTTTTCTCAGCAGGATGTTCACTGACAACTACTGACTCAAAAGTGACAATTTTAATTTATAAAACTTTACATTCAGCAACATTTCACACTTGGAACATGGTGAAAAGTGCTCATTGCCATAGGAAGTCTCTGCCTGGGGTGTTGGGGGAAATGAGTGCAATTTTACTTAAAAAAGGTCAAATTCATCTGTTATTACACCACTGGTAGTCCAACTTACATTGGTGATAAATTTTGTCCAGTGTTGTTAATGGGATCATTGTAAAAATTCTGTTTGAAGAACTTGGTTATTTGACATTTTTTAAATACAGCATTACATAGCCCCAATCAGAAGTAATCTTTTGGTATTTACTACAAGCTTGATAGCAGTGATGTACACAACAGATATCCCTAATTATCAGGAATTGTATATAGTTTGCATGATATACAAATGGTGACAAGTTTGCTTTCAGAGTGTAAAGTTTTAAAAACCACCATAAAGACCCCATAAAAATACGACTTTGACTAGAAAAAGACGTAAGCTGCATAATGCCTACATGGGTATTTTTCCTTAGAGATCAGGAGAAATATGACAAGTATGACTGCTATTATAGTTATATAGCATATTCCATTTAGCAGTGATATAGCAGAACTGTGAAAGCATATCCTAAGGTATTTTTGCTTCATGCTTTTGACATTGATATTAGTTATTACATTTAAGATACATTGGGCTGTTTATTGCTGACTGTTTCCTCTCACTGAGAATGTTAACCACAGCAAAGGAACATTTGATGTTACAAATTATTTAGCTTGCTACTCTTCATTTTCCTTTTAGTATGCAATTATTTGTTTGGTTTCACTGAGCAAATGAAATTTCAAGGGCATTTCAAGGTAAATAAATAAAGTACAACCCAAAAGGGTTTTTTTTTTGTTTGTATTCAGGAAGAGCACTGAATCATGCATATGTATGAATCAACAAAATCAGGTTAGCTAAGAAATTGGAAATTGCACTCCACACTAGAGCATTTTTCTTGCTCTAGAGATCTTTGCTATGGATTTGAAGGACTAATAAAAAATCAGCAGCATGACTGAAACAGATGTTTTTTTATGGACTCAGCTTGTTATTAGTCTTTTTAGCTTCTCCTAAGGACTTAAAGCAAGTTCCTCCCTTGTCCTGAATATCTGAGATGATGTTAACATTGTCCAAAATGTACAGTAACAAGCAGCGGTGAAGAGCTAGGGTCTTACACATGGTTAGGAATAAAAATTCAAAACATTTCTCTGAATTGGATGAAATCCCAAAACGGGCAATGTCACAAAAGAAAAAAACCAAACTTATTGACCATATCAAACCCACACAGTGTTGTTCTATTGAAAGGGAGATAGGCTAGTAAAACACTTCAATGCACTGAACTACATGTATTCAGAAACAAGGGTCATTACAACTGAAGAAATTCCCTTTTATTTAAGAAGTGGTTCACTTCAGCATACAATGAGAACTGAAACAAAATGAGCCAGATCCTCAACCAGTGTAAAGCATCCAGGCTTTATTTGCTCCAGTGGCACTGTGTCAATTTATATTTGCCATACAAGCTTTGCATGCTCATTGTAGTTAGTGAACGCCTGCAGGTATATAAAAGAAATGAGAATACTTGGGAAAATTAGAAATCAAAGGCACTGTCACAGATTTTTCACTGGTCAAGTAGTGTTTTGTTTACTCTGTTGTTGTTTTATTCACTCATTTTTCTACAATTTCTTATGTTCCTCCAAAAATTCATCTCTGTTATTATGTTTTTTCCATTATGCCTGGCTCTGAGAAGGCAGGAATCATCCTATAACTTGCCGTTTTATCTAAGACTCCAGGACAATGGCACTAAACAGTGACACACAGGGCTGGTCCCTCCAAAACACAATCACTGGATTAAGAAACTGCAGAGGTTTTGCAGCTTATGTATTTTTCTTCTTTTCTTTTTTTTTTTTTTTTTTTTTCCCAATAAGTACAGAAGCACCAAACCATTACTGGCATTGAGCATCCTAATGTCATTACTCACCTAATGTCAGGTGAAGAAATATACCTTCATTCACTTCAGCCAAGGGATGCTTCAGCTCAGATAAAGGGAATTTCTTTCAGTAAAGGACTGCATTTCCTCTACATGTAAAGCACTCTTTGAGAAATCTAAGGGACAGAGGAAAATAGCTTTTCCCTTAACAAGTGACACACTCAGGTAGGAAAAAGGACAACTGTGTCCACTCTACTTTATTGTGAATGCTGTTCATATTCTTCTCTTGGAAGAATTTTTGATTCTCCTGGGATTATTCCCACAGGAAGGATTGGGGATTGACCTTGTTCTTTTCTCACTGAATTATCCTAAAACTTGTGGGGGATGTTTGCTCTCAGTGGGCTCTACCGACGCAGGTCTTTTAGCCCACTTATAGGAAAAACTGAGGTGAAACTCAAATGCGGAAAACTTGCTATTATGCATATATATTGTATACTGTTGTTTGTTGCCGGAATTTCTTTCAGTATTAGAACTGGCTCTATATATTTAGATCTGGCTTCGGTATATGAGAACTTTGATTTATAAATAGTTTGAATTTGGAATATTTGATTAAAGACTTCCCAAAAATGGCTGCATAAAAATCTAAAAAAAAATACCAATTACAGTCAAAAAGTTCAAATCTGATTCAGTAAACCCAAAGTAACCTCATGTACTACAATGACATTCCCTCAGATGTATGCAATCTGACACAAGAATTAGAGCTCATGCATTGCAGGCTATGGACTCTTTCCATACAAAAAGCAATGAAAAAAAGAGAAAATGCACTCATTCAAATTCTATACAGTAATTGTCTGCTTGCAGGCTCTTTGATACATAACAACCTGCTACTCTTACTATCTCCTGACTTAGAACTGCTTAAGTCAGCAGGCTTAATGTTCTAGCATATAACTCATTAAAAAAAAATCCATCCAGACAAGACAAAAAGCAATGAAGAAACAGGTATGATGAATAAACATACAATTCCTGAGTCCCTCCACAATTTCAGGTTCCTCAGGCCAGTGAAAGCATTTACAAGAAAGAGTAGGAGCTGAATTTTTCACAAGTAACACACACAGACACTCACTGAAGGGAATCAAAATGCTGAAGGTTTTGGGGAAGCTATTCTGTAACTTATCCTGCAACTTAACATCCATGCTGCCTTTGGACTCACAGCTCTTGGGTTTTGCAAAGAAGCAACCATCATTAATTCTGATTGTTTAATGAAAAGGAAACTTTCCTACATAACAGAATCCCTCTCACTTAACTGAATGAAAATGTAAAATATTTTCTAGTTAGTGGGTCATAACATTATTTTCTCTGTACATCTTCTGTACTCCACCACTACCCTTATGCTGCCTTGCTTTTCTCAGATGGCTGTTGGAACCAACAACCTTTGGCTTATATTTGCTCTACCCTGGTTTTCTTCTTGATACTATAGGAAATTTAGACACCTACAACGTTGCTAATGTGGTACTTGGAAAAACACTCTTGACCATTCCAGAATAACTCAATAAGATTTTATACCAGACAAAACTGATATTTTGTTTTATTTAAATAATGATTAAACACTCTGTTTCCTTACAGCTGACCACAAGAGACTCAAGCACATATTCTTCCTTAATAACATTGAAAGCAAGTGTTAGCAAGACCTGCTGATTATCTGGTAAGAACACAATTAATTTGTGCCCAGACTCATTAATCTTTCTTAATACAAGTCAGCCCATTACATTTGATCCGTGACCTCTGTCCCCAGTCTTGCAGAAAAATCTCTCAGGATCAGAACCACATCATGATTTGGCATGGAGCCACCAGCTCCAGCAGTTGCCTGCAAAATGCTTCAAAGCCATCAGCAATGGCAGCTGCTGCATTTATGTGCACATGCCCCAGTGATAAGTTCACAGCTCCTCTAAGGCAGACTGAAAGGAGCTGGCTGCTCAAAAGCCTGAATCCTGTTAGAAATACAGCTGTGTCCCTATTTAGATCAAATGATTACTCATCTTTACTCTCCCTTCTGCTCCCACAGACACAAGTGTCATGTGGGGTGCTGGGGTAGTCCATGCAAATTCTTTCTGTATGTTTCTGCAAATAACACTTAACAGCAAAAAATGTGTAGCAGTATTTGAAACCAATTGCCCTCTCACGTATGGACATTCATGGATGGGGGATTTAGTAAAAAATTACTTATCACAGCTGTACCTGGGTCCTTTCTGCTTTAACAATTATCTCAAGACAGAGAGGTGCAAATATTTGTAAACATTCAGGCATTTAGATCAAGGAAATCACTTGGCTTGCTAGTAGATATAAACACAGGCCTTTCAGTGCTTTTTAGCAGCCATAAAGTTACTTCTCCATCCATAATAAACAAGGAAAGTCAAAAGGTTCATATTATTATTGCTCCTAGAAAACACTATGTGCCTAAGAACAAGCATCAAGTCTGTGATGACGCGTCCACAACCTCCTCCTCCTCATCCATGCAATATTTGTTGAAGCAAGCATTTCTAAGCTGAATTCCTAATGAATTTACTGCCTAGACCCTTTTTTGTCATCAGCCAGTTTTCACTGGCAGGACAGAAGTGACAAATTAGAAAATGACAGAAGTTGAATGATGGTGAAAACAATGCTAAGCTATATTTGAAATGCCTTTTTTAAAGCCAAACAGCAAAGCTTTAGTTAATGTGAATTTAATTAAAGTGTTTTTTACCAGCTGCATCTAGTTCATCTTTGTCACCAATATATTCTGTGAAAAATATGTAATCATTCACTATATGACAGTGACCTAAATTGCATCACTCAAAAGGAATAGCATTCCTTTTCCTGGTTAGCTGTGGATGTTGGGTTTGGTGCCTATCACGTGAAGGCATGATGCTGCCACAGCAAAAACATTTGCAGCCCATGGCTTTAGTAGGGGTTCTTTTGAGGGGGTTTCTGTGACACTCAGATCTATGCATGGCTTTTACCTTCTCTTATCTTCCTTCAGCCCAAGAAAACAGATAGAAAACCTTGCAATATAATGGCCAGAGACAGTTCACAGACAAGGTATGCAGTACTTTGATTATAAGTAACATCTTCTAAAGTTTCTAAAGACCAACTTATACTATGCATTGTTTTATCTGCAACCACACTATTAGCTGATCATGTTCTAGCAAGCAAATACTTATTTCATTCTTATTAAAATGTCAAACAGGATCTTAATCTTATCAAAGTGATTATACTGCACCTTTGAATTACTCTGAACAAAACAAAACAAAACAAAACTCCCTATAAATTCATTAATAGCTTGCTCATACAGTGCATAAGAAGGTGAGATTGCCAGGAACTTACCATGCCTGATGGGCCAGTTGTGAAGGGACACAGCTCAGCTGCTTGCCAGCAGCCCAGAATGGTAACTCTCAGGGGGAAGGAGGGGAAGGAAAGTTCTCATCTCAGCTCTCTCCCAACAGCGGCCTTTCCTCAGCCCCCCAAAGCCGTGTAACAATCTGTGGAGATGCAGACTAAGCTGGCACTCTCCCACCTCCCTAGCACCAGGATGATCAGAGGTGTATCTCTGCCTTCCCTCTCTGTCTACAGACATCAGGTAGTGGTCCATCATCTTTAGATGCTTCTTTCTAGGGAAAAAAATAAAGCTTGAGGAAACACATGTGATTATCTTTCCAAGCTTCACTGCAGGCATTGCAGAAAAATTACCCACTCCTCTTTTGGGAGCTTTCTCCAGCTTTAAACAGATTCCTACCATGCACACTGCCAGGCTAGGATCATGAGGAAATCTGGTTTTTAAAAGAGCAGAACTGATGCAGCAATTGTCACAAATGCCACAGAATAAGCAAATTTGGTCTCAACTGTCAACCTTATTGCCAGACTGTCAGAAGATCTGAATCCAGAGAATAATTTAAATGTCAAATCAAGACACTGCAAGCACAAATTCATGTGATTTGCTGTGCTGCTGAGAGATAACATGACCTAAGGGTAAGAGAAGAGCTGGTTGGAAAAAAAAATGTTTTTCAGGGGGTTAGGGAAATTTTTTGTTGTAAATTCACCAAATAAATTGGAACATGTGGGGTTTTTTCAGGCAAAACCACAATGGTACCATGACAGACAGTTCTCCAAAGGGGCTTTGCATCTTGTCCAGAGATACTTGCCTTGACAGATGTTGCTACTGCAGGAATTAATAAACTAACTTCTGGGAAGTGCTCTGAAATCCTTGGGAAGGAGAAGGTCAAAATGCCAATTATTGCTATTTTTAAATTAAATGTTTTACATGGAACTGCAGACTTCATAATACTGCTGGTTTTAGTGTGGGCTATTGCAGTACTTTTGATAAAACTTGCACTGGAGATGTAGAAACTAGAAAATAAATATATATTTTTAAATGATAAGGCTTTCTCAATGGCTATCATTGTGTTGTTATTCACAGCTTTAGGGAGGATTGTACCTGAATAAGGACTGCAGAATAATGCCCATATTGAGAAAACCAAATGAATTGAACTGGAAAGAAGAAAAGAAAAAAAACAGGTTACAAGCTGTCATTCTGAAACTCATTTTCCCCACCATGAAGATGAACTCTTATTACCTGTGAATATGGAATTCAAATACTATTTTCAAGTTTTAAATATAGGTAACACTTTACATTATGTGTCATTCTTGTACCAATTACAGCATAACTGTAATATTATAAATCTATTGAGAGAGGGCTGAGCCAAGAAGTTTTGTAGTAGCCCCAAATTCAAGCAAAGTTCAAAAATATTTCAATTTTCTTTTCTTCTACAAGCCTATATTCAGTATATTGGGACACATCATGCCTTAGAAGCAAGCACATTATGTTTTTAATGTAACAAACTGAAACATCTTGCTCTTCTTTTATCTTCCTCATTTATTTTATGGGTGAAAATGAGACCATCATCTATCCAATTTCCCACCTTAGTAGCTATTGCAAAGTTTTATTTATCCCTAATCAGGAAAGCCTGCATCCCCTGTTTCTGTGTTTGTAGTCTGGGCAAAGGGAAGTTGAATGCTGCCCTGGATCCACATCTGAACTCTCTGCTGTTGCTGTGTTTGAAGCCAGCTCTTTCCCTGGCTGACCTGCAGTGCTGTAGTTACAGTGACAGCTCCTCAGCGAGCCCACTCTTAACTAGGATAGTATCTAGCTCTCAAAAAGAGGGAAAAATGAGTATGATGGTGTCAGGGACACTGCTTTAAAGAAAAAAAGCAAGGTTGTGTCTTAATCTCTGAGAGAAAATCTTCAAGGATTTAATAGAGAAGTACAGCATTGCTGTAGGTATCTAACCAGTGTTTAGTGGTAATTAAGAAGCTGATGGAAACAAGAGGAGTTTCCATGGAAAACAGGCAGATTTTTATAGCCTTCAGAGCATTGATTAGGATAAAAAACCATTTCTAATGTTCAGTGAGGGCAATGGAAAAATTCCAACACTGGACCATCACTCCTTCCCACTTACTGAAAGCCCAGATATGGACCCTGTATCTTCTCTCAAGAGCAACAGGGCACCATGTCTGAGCTACTGCTTTGTTGTGGAAATTGAACAGACAAATAGATCTAAGCTATTGAACCTTACAAGCCATACTGTATTCAAAAGAAGGAAACAATTTACATTTGAACAATAAAATAAAGTTCATTTTTGCATGTAATCTTTTAGCTAGACAGGCAACCTTGGAGTCTTTTTGCTGGAATGTGCTTTTAACCAGGATATACTAAATCCCAGTGTACAGGAAATACCATCTATGCAAGTGACTCACTAGTAGTTAATTAGGTGTGCTAGACCATTTTCTTCCCAGTGAGTGGAGCTTGTGTACTGGTATCTGCCATCAACACTAAATGGGGCTTACACATGCAAAATCCCTCTGGCATTCAGAGGGGGAGAAAAATCCTTTCTCTTTCATAAATAATGGATCTGTAGAAAAATTAGCATTTCATGAAAAATTTTAAAAACTGGAATGAAAATACAATATCATTTCTATTGTATGTGTCTCAGTTTGCCAGTGCATTGTGTGATCCATCTCATAGGTCATCTCCTCCACATCTACTACATAATCACATCACAAATTCTCTCAGTTATCTGCAGACCCAACTACTCACCTATGACCAACATCCTCTATGGTATTACAAAAGCAAAAGTGCCCTTCTTCTACCAGAGCACTGTGGCACTGGGTTAATTTTCCGGTGTATGAATATTTCTGTGATTTATTTTTTTTTAACTGAATTATGATAAATACCACTACTCTTCTACCATGAAGCATTTGCTTTTCTGTACCTGTTATGTGACATGCTTACACACAAACAAATAATGATTTCTCTGCAGGTACAAATAAAAGAAACTCTTGCCCATTGTGTTCCAATAAGCATTCACATGGAAAAAACTATATGCCCTGATTATTGAGTCTGCACACTGCACCCTGTGTGCAGTGTACTAGATAAATATGCACCTTCTCATGACATCAAACATTTCTACTCCTTGTCAGCTCATTTCATTCCAATGCTTTCCAGGGTGACCAAGATATGCAGCAACCACCACCCATTTCAGCTGTACTCTACCCTAAACCTGGCTGTGTTTGAATCACCCAGAGTTCTGCCACAAACCTCGGTGGAACATAGATTGCAGCCTGTTTCTTTTAGAACAAGATGCTGAAAATCTCACCTAAGCCAAAACCTCTCTCTGAATTTGCCCATTGGAATTAGGAACAGAGAAGAAATAGCCCTGCAAACTCTCCTGAAAATCTCCAGACATGGCCCATGCGTGGTGGTGTGATATAAAAGGGTAAGAAATCATTCACATGTGAAGACAAGTGGGAAATTATTTTAGCAAGCCCACACACCAAGACACTGCCTTTCCCTTCTTTTCAGGATTCAGTCTCAATCCCATGGCTTTAAAATCTTAAAGCAAAACCTACTAGTATGAATTTTGTGTTTCCAATGGAATAGAAATTGCAATACCAGTGGGAAAACAAATTTTGAGAGTCATGTTCTGGGGTTGTTCAATATTCTGAGCTCAAATTTTGCAATTTAGCTTTTTTTATCTCCTCAGTGAGTAAATACGTATTTAGAGTAGTTAGATGCAAATTCTGCAGCCAGGAGAAAACTATTTTTGATCAAAAAGAAAACAAGTGACTTATTAATTTATAAACATAAACTCATCAAAGACACAGAGACAGATGGAAAAAGTTACAAATACATTAACCCATGCTCTTCTTCCATAACTCCTACCATTAGAAATTCTGCTCAACTGTTCTTTTGGAGGACACATTTAAAGATTGCTTTTTAATTCTACCTTTTAAATTGTACTTTATCCTATGTTTTTGATGTTTGTAAGCTACAAACTTTGATATCAAACAGGGTCATGATTATATTTTTTGATTCTTGATGTCATTGTTTGGCTTATATTTAAAATGAAAAATGATTACTATTTTCCCACTGGCTCAAAAAACATGTTGAAGCCAAAGGAGAAAAATAACATCCTTTCTGTGGTTGAGCAATGGGATTCCTATTTCCTCCTTCCAGCTTCCTGCCTGTGGGAGCATCTGTCAAGGCTGAGTCAGCACCTTCCCAGGAAAACCTCATAAACATGTTAGAAGACATTTCATTTTGTCATCTACCTAGGCACATTGGACTAGTATGCAAATAAGACAGCACAAGTACAGGACCACAGCAGCAGTGCTAATGCTCTAAGTGATCTTTCAGTGTAATTAGAATTTGTTTCATCACACTAATTTGACATGGCAAATTAGTGAAGCTAAGATAAGGGGGTTTAGTAGAGCCAGGGCGCTGGTATGTACACAGAAACTTGTCACTAAGTCCATTTGCACTTGGGAGTTGTGTAACATTTCAGAGAAGTGACAATTAGTAAAAGCTCTGGAAAATATCAGTTTGTTCTATTTTTAATCTGGGAACTTGATAGGTTATATTTTCTTCAGCTGCTCTCTTGCAATAGTGGTTTAGGGATCTTAGCCTTTTCACTGTTAAAAAATCTTTCAAGACTTAGGATAAGCTAACTTGGTACTACAATTATACAAGTTTAGTCAAGTCTGGCCCAGTGGTACACAGCAACATGCTGTGCTAACACATGGGAATTCAAGGGGCAACTCTGTGATTTCTGTTTCACAGAATGAGCTAGCTGTAAGCCATGCCATGGTGACAGCAAAACTGAGGATAGTGGCTGGTTTCTTTTCTGCACCCCCTGCCCCAGATCATGCAAGCTCAAGAGGGACCATGAACATGAAATGAAAACTGCTCCCCACTGCTGCAAAGTAGTCCTGAAACTCAGAAGATTTTAAGGATAGGTGGAATAGGCAAAAGGCTGGCGGAGGTCTGACAGAAGGCTTAGTTAAGGAAGCGGACTTGTTCAGTTTACAGCATTAATTAATCTTTAACTTCCTGATTAAAATGAAGATTTGGGACTGGTCTTAATTTTCTAAAAAATTTATCCCTAACATCGGTATAATTAGGATATTTTGATTTGATTAGCACCTTTGATGCCACATGCTGTTCTTTTGGACCTGCTGAGATCATGAGCCAACTGAGACTGGATGGCTGGAGATGTGATGGAACTATCTCAGCTGAATCACAAACCCATGCACCATCCCCAAAAGATGCAGCTTCCTTTTGCATCTCACGCTCCAGGAGGAAACAGGGCCAAAGAGGGTCTGCCCTGAAAAGCAGTCAACAAATCTAAGACAGATTATTCCGTGCCCTGTTGTGTTTTATCTGATTCAGAATAATGTCTCTGGATATGATAATGCCAGCTGCATAAAAAATTTGCATCATATCATGAGATGCTAAGACAGGGCTTATTACTTGGAAATTCTAAGAATAATGTAGTAGAGAAAGATGTATCTAAATAGGCATATTTAATCTGATTATACTTTCACTGATAGAATAGTGACCTATTCTTTCGAATACATACTTTGGATTGCTTCTAAAATTTGACACAGTTCTGAGGATAATTTAAGTTACCTTTAGGAAATGCTGAAGAAGCCAGTCTATTCAACAGTTAAAAAGAAAAGAAAATGGTACTGGAAACCAAAGCCAGTGTGGAAATCCTCACCATGGAGCCTAAAGAGAATTCAGAAGGGGAGAAGCAGAATAGCCAAGAATGTAAGTTGCCCTTCAAATGAGGAGACATGCATTTGTGTCTTCAAGTTTCACACATCCCAAAGTGGTAACATCCAAAGCACTGAAACAGAACAGACATCAGGCAAAGTCAACCAAGGCAACCCCAGAGACTCTGGATATCAACTTTCTCTTTCCTTTTCAGATTAGAAGTGATGTCTTTGGGAGGATAAGAACACCAAATCTTTACAAACCCTGGGGTTTTTTGGGTACAGTTAAAAGGTTACCTGTAAGTATACTCCAGGAAGAAGGCAAAAGAATTTCCCTACAGAGAAAACCTATTTCTCTCCTTAGAACCACCTTCTGGACCTTTTTTTGGCTGAGAAATTGGTCTCATGCTCTATAAATCTGAAAACTGTAGGGTGGGCAATCTCTGAAAACCTACACAGTAGAATTGCAGTCCTGAGGTACAGACACAAGGAACAGCATTGAGAAGAAACTTGCTTTTCTATTCACTCACATTCCAAGTAAATTTCTTGGGCTATCTATTATTTTATGAGGATTTTCAAGACCTGTTTTTTTTGTTTTTCATATTTTTGGTGTGTGTTTTTTTTGTTTTTTAATAGTTTCTACTCAATACAGGAATCACTTGGTAAGGACAAAAAAACACATTTTGATTCTTCATTCCCAGAGAAACTTGGCCAAACAAGTATTCACACAGAGGGGCAGACAGAATATCTGTTATTTATGATAAAAATAAGTTTACTTCACCTGCTTCTGAAGGTAATCAGATATTGCTCATATTTCAAAGCTCAAAAAGTTAATACCATTTCAGAGATTTTTTAAAAGATTACAATCAGAAGTTGAAATTATGGCAGAAAATATTCATCACAATACAGTCATAAAAATGCCTTTTGAAAGACATAGGAAAGGCCATTCTGTAGGGAATATCTCATAGCTAGTGGGAGGGTTAAATAAACAAATGATAATAACACCAATCAGACCTCTTTGCTTAAAGCCTGCGGAGTCAATCTGCTTCTGACTGTGGAGATACCAACCAGCAAAGGCAAACTAATTAGACACAGTCAAACACTTAGGCAATCACACCTTGTGAATGTAAGCGTCTTCCTGTCATTTGGCAAGTCTCTCAGCTGCCTCTGAGCGTGAGACAACAAATCCCCTGCAAACAAGTTCTTCACTCTCCCTGTTAGTGAGATCTAACAGAGCACAATGGCTGGAGGTGAAAGGTGGCAGTCTAGTCAGGTAATGACATCGTCTTGAACAGCCCACATTAAAATAGTGGCACTTGTTTAGACTAGCCTATTTGCACCTACCTGCAGAGGGCCTTTTTAATGTAATTATTAGGCTCTGCAGCCCTGCTTAGGATTTGAAAATACCATTCATTTTCATCTTGCTTCAGCTACCGCTGCTATCTCCTATTCAATCTCAGTCACCTCATCTCCTCACAAGAGTGTAGAAACAGAAGCAGATGAGAAGGGTTGAATTAACAAGAAACAAGTTGGCAGGTGAGCTGTGTGACACAACAGTAAAAAAAAAGTTAAAAGATTTGACAATACATTCTAATCACTACCTGACTGCAGCAGAGCTGCAGGCATTGAAATAGCTTCCTGGGGAAAACAGAAAAGACAGCAGGAGAATGGTCTAAAACCCAGGGGCAGGAACCAATCCTTATGAGCATTGGAACAAATATGTAATTACAGTCTTATTCCTCAGGAGTTAACTATTTGCTATTGACAAAAGATGACAAGACATACAGCCTAAGGAGTGTAAGTGCAAGTGTAAGTAAGCAGCCACCACCCGGTTCTAGCCTGAGATACCCACACACAGCTGACTGCAGGAGCCCACAGGAAGCAATGGTGTAACCATAGGCCAACACTTTCATCCAGTTTGCCAGAATCCATGTTGCACTGGAGAGGTGAAATGAGTTACCTCACTTTCCTGGGTCTTCATTCACAAAAGGTCCAGCAGAAGCTTTCTCAGGGTGTCTCAGAACGTAAACCCAGCACCTGCCAGATGAGTGAGGAAGGATGCCTTTGGAGAGTATTTCAGCAGCATGTGGCCAGTGGCAAAAAAGCTAGGGAAAAGAGGACTGGTCCAAGAAGGGAAGGTGTAATATCCATTTCCTCTTGCCAGGGAAGCACAGACCTGTCAAGCATGGGATCATTGCTCTGAGTTCTATAAAAACAAAAACTAGCTGAAAGACACAAGGAGGAGGAAAAAGAAAAATTTCTGCTTCTTCGGTAGAGAGGAATTTAAACTTATTTTAAGGTGACATCAACAAGAAATAAATTATTTAGGTCTTGCCTTGTGTAGCAATAATCTCCTCACAGAAAGGACATCTTGTTTACAAGATCAGTGCTAATTTCTGATAAAGAGAAGGCTTTTAAACAGCCTGTATGGATTTGCCCAGTGTGATCCTTTTCTTTTTGCTACAAGTACTTTGGGTTCTATTCTTTACCTTGCAAACATATCCTAAGTTGTACCAGTGAAGGAAATTTTGTGCTGCCAAGGTATTCAGGTTAATTTCTCCAGCACACAGTGGTTTCACAGAAGAATGTTGCAGTGTAGGTTGCCATCTTAATTGGTGCCATTGCCCAGGCTCCTGTGCTGAAGGAGTGCCAGGGCGTCATAGCATGTCCCAAGCATTCCTGATATCTACTTTGTTTGTTTGTAGTTTTTTCCTCCATCTGGCTATGACGGATGAGGGTCCTTTAGCTACACTTGTTCTGTAAACTGATATTATGCATCTGACCTAAAATGACAGCTGGAATCAGGGCCACACTTAGAGATAATCATGCCCAACACAAAAATATAAGCGAGTTCTGGAGGGTGCCAGCCCTGGGTCAGTCTCAGCTTATTTGTCAATCTGCCAGTTCACTGCTCCTCGGTGCTGTCTTCCCCAAGTAGCAGAAGGCACTGCTTTCAGGGGCAGTAAACTCTGAATGCTGAGAGACAAGCAGTTGGCAGGAGTCCTTATGACAGGGGTGGGAAAAGCAAGACAGGTAGCCAGATGGATCTGGTGCAGCCCAAGGCAAGCACTGAAGCAAAGGGGTGAATCAGAATCAAAAGGTTACCATACCATGATGGGAATCTCTGATTGTAGTGACACTGCATAGGCGAACTATGTATTCTGCAAGCTCTTATTGGTGCTCTGGTCCTACTGCAGTATCTTGGCAAACCTTGTTCTGCAGTGACATTCTAAAGCATTTTATATTGCTGCTACTATTGCTACTTACATCAGTTTGTCTCTGATCAGACCATCCTCCCTTTTCCACTTGGTCTCACTTTGATACTTGAGGGGGGATATTAGTCAGTATTCACTGACCCTCTGGGCTCTGTATTAGTTTGCTCTCAAACATTTATATCACTTCCATCAGAAAGTAGGACTTAGACAAACTAAATTTATTGATTAGCAAAGCAGCACATTTTGCAGACAGAAGTATAGTCAGACTATCAGATAGAAAGTGGGGAAAATTGGGAAGCTCTCCAGCCATCATACCCTTAAGCTAATTATGATACCCTGACACATAACAGCTACTGTTACCACAACATGCCAACTGAAAAAAGGAAAGTTTTAAATGAACTTAAGGAATTCAGTTTGAAATTTTCAAGACTAAGAGGTTGAAAATAATTCATTTGGTCTGGATAAATTATTCAGTGCTATTGCACCACTAATACTTGTTTATTTATACTTATTTATACCACATATACACAAACACACCCGCCCCAACACACTGTTACTTAGCTTAATATTTTAATTGTATAAAATATTAAGTGATGAATACAGTATTATCTTGCATATAATATGACCTTATTTTTCAAGCAGGGGTGACAGGGTATTGAAGCATCAGTGTGGGTGTGAATCTCTGCAATGACACACCACATCATGAGAAGCAGCTGCCTCATGGTATTGAAACAGACTTTACTCACACAAGCCTGTCAAAATTAGGATGTGACTGATCCCTGTACCTGTAACTACATTCCTCATGATACTGCATCTCATTTTTCAGCAGATTTCATACCTGCACCATGAGAGTCCTCACTTGCAGGTTCAGGATTTAGAGGACAGGCCAAGGGACAACTGCCCTTTTGGAAGGCCAGGGACAAAAGCATTAAAACCACTATTATCTGCAAAGTGGAAGAGACACTGTTTTTAATCCCTTTGGCCACAGGACTGAAGCAGGGCTACTGGAGAATATCAAGGAACCAGGATTTTGTCACAGCTGTCCATCCACACTCTTCCCACATTTCCCTTCAGCCATCAGACTGAATACAGACTGAAGGGATGCTCATGGAGCAATAACTTCCTCAGACAATACACATCTCCTGGACCTGGCATCAGCTGTAGGAATGCCCAAACAACATTTTTTTTTTCTCTTTCCTTTTCTTTTAAATAGCATTTTAGAGAAAACCAAGTTCAAAGAGGGAAACATTTCCACAAAAAGGAGCAAGCAAGGAGATGGCTCAAAAGAGACCTGAGGCAAATTAAAGCCCAATTTAACTTTTGCTCAATAACTTCACTTTATTTGGATGAATCATTTATGTGGTGAAAAACTTCAGCTTACTACACTAGAAAACTCAATTAATCACCAAAGTGCTGAGAGAATAGGAAAGGGGAAGCATGGAGGCAGAACTCCAGCTACCAAGTTAAGAAGCAGAAATAAAAGCCTTTTGACACAGAGCATTAGAAACATTGAAGAGGAAATGGGAAGAGTTCCTACACCCCTGTCCACAGCAGGAAGAATTCTTGCATGGCAGACTCGATGAATGATACGAGAGAATCAGCCCAGGTGCAGGACTCAGGAATGACTTGTGCCACCCTGTGCCACTGCAGGTGGGCCCCTAATGACCAGCCAAAGGCCACAGGGGAAGCTTGAAGTGGAGCAGGGACAAGACTCTCAGTGCCTCAGCTGCCCCACTACCACAGTCATCATCCTCACTGCCTCCACTGGGAGGTCAAAAAGAGGGTTTCCCTGATGGTTCCTTGGATTATGGAAAGGATGTTTTATCTTGGCTTGGAGACACATTTTCCCAGTTGCTCAGTGCTATTAGCATAAGAACTGGACAATTCTTAGGGGCTGCTCTGTCTCTGCTCTCCAGACAGAAGGTGCCAAGAGTATTCAGAACAAAGGGAAATCACAGCCTTTCCTCTACTTCCAAGAGATGAGAAGACAGAAACAATCTCCAGACTTTTCCACACTACCCACTGCTTTTCTTTCAGATCTGTAACTACACAAATTCCTCTTAAACACACAGAAAAGTAAGTCCCACTCAGCACAGTATCAGACAATTTCTCAGCCATGAAGAATACATCCCATCAAAGTGTGAGAAGCCAGTTGTGGGGCAGAAACTGCTTGTGAATTACAGCTTTTTTTCAAAAGGAACAGAGATAATGAGCACTTCTGTTGTCCAGCAAACCTAAGCTTAGCAGCAGAAACCAAATTCTTTGCTAAATTTTTCTGCTGGTTCCCTTGTTTGCTTATTAAATGTAGAGGAAGGAAGATGAGGTTCAAGTGGTAGCAACAGAAAAAGGGAAATTGAATGATATCTTGATTCCTGTGGTCTCTCAGGTTTTATCACATTGGAGTATGGAGTATTGGAGTTTAACCCTTCAAAATCTGGCCACTTCTCATCTGTGGTGGGAAAACTGCTTTGTTAGAAAGAGAAAAATGCACTGGTGCATATGGTATGCCATTAGTAAGTCTCACACCCCATAATAGGAACATTTGTACACAAATGTGTTTTTTGGGATCTAGCCAAGAGCAGAGCACCCTGTGAATCATAATGCACAGCTAATGAGTTATTTTTGGTAAATTTGGCACTCAGAGTTAATAGAACCAATTTGTCCCCAAAAAGCTAAATCACTTATCGCTTCTTTGGAGGTGCTAAGTGGATCTAGAACTTCAGGATGCTGTCAATAAAAATGAAAGAAGCACAAAGATGCCTGTTAATTTGTGTTCCTCTCGACTTCTGTTTAGAACAAAGGTAAGATGTATGAGATGCTCTGACAGGCCGGGAAATTCATTACAGGAAGCAACAGTGCAATTTAACTGTGCTCCAGGGCTGATGCTGGTTGCCTGAGGTAGGTGACCACAAAGAAAATAGACTATTATTTTTGGGAAACATCCAATTAAACAGCTAGGCCCAAAGTGCAAAGCCCTGAAAAAATGTTGAACTGCCCATATCCTAGGCATGGGAGATGCAGAGCTTTGGTTCAATCTGCTACACACTGCTTATAAATTCAGATCTGAAATAATATTTCACATCCTTATGAAACAGAAAGGTATTCAATTCAAATTGAAATTGAAGGGGAGGCTGGAAGGTTAATATGAGGTTTTGGTTTGGGAATGTCTCTGGCGGCAGAAAAAAGTCTAATTATTTTCCATTTAGAGAGTATGTCTCCAACCCAGAAAGTCACTGCTACAGCTGAATTTCCTATGGGAAATTCACCTTAACTCCTCCCTTTCAGGTGTAAGTTGTCATTAATGCCCTTGCTATGTTGAGCAAAGGAGCTGCATATGGATGTGCAAGAGATATCCACTGAAGTTTCCACTTTAATATCCAATGAAAAATGTATTTGGGTAGGGAACTCTAGTTTTGAGTGTATAGCAATTGTCTGCATTAACCAACCAGCCTAAGTGGAGTGCACTGAATAGGAAATGAGAGTAAAGCAAAAGTTAGAGCTATGCCAAACTACCTGAGTGTAATGTGGATAGCAGTGAACTGTGACTCGTGTCATGTTGTGTTATGTAGCGTCAAATCACTGTACAGTGTGACACAACGTAAGCAACATGAGTGGCGTGAATGTGACACAGCACAGCCTTTTTTCCTCTCTCCTTCTCTCCCCTTTTTTTTTTTTTTTTTTTAAGAGCATTTTACTTTTAATCAGATAGCTGCTGTCAATTCAGATAACAGCTGCCTGACCCAAATTTTCAGCTGACTGAAGTGGACGAATAGTGAAGTATGGACTTTCTGTAATAGAAAGTTAACATTCCAGACTAGCCAGGCTTCTAAAAATACTCCTGCCCCATTCTCTTCCCTCCACCTGCTTCTTCCTCTCCTAACACCAGTTATTTTTTCATACTGATACCAAATCAATAATTTCATTTCTATATTACAAATCTTAAAACAATACTGGCAAAAAAAAGTATACTGGAATTTTACTTACTGATGTTTAATTATTAATGTAGACTTCTTTAAACATATTTGGCTCTCTGAAACAGCTCTTTAGAGCTGTGTTCCATTTCTTATTGCTTACCTATTCTGTTTGTTCTCTGCCTCCCTGATCCTTTTCGATTTTCTGCAGGTTAGCAAGTGCTGCATTGTCTGCTTTTGAAATGTGTCTTTAGGCATGCTTTTGTTTGACAAGGAATGCCAAGGCTGAGCTGACAAAGTCTGTTTGAAAATCTTTTTCCAGGTATACAAGATCAGTAAGTCTGTTCAATGTATTCTGTGATTAGTATTTTTCTTCAGATATTTATATCAACATTTCAGGTTTAGTGAAAGATGTTTTCTGAGCATACCTGTCAGTGGGAAACCTACTAAAGGTAAGTAACACTATCATTTATATATTCAAATGTATAAATATATTTATGGTAAATAGTTGACATCTCTCTCCATATAACTTAAAAGAAAATATACCTTTAACAAGCACTCAGCCACTGTTCTTTTCACAGGTTGAAACAAATATCAGGGTACGAAAGCTGTCTTTTCGGTGTTTTGGCTCTAGCTCTTTACAACCAGGATCATTTAAAACATAATATTTAGATTTCTGCACCCTTTCCCCTGCAGGGGCTGGGGCACAGGGGATAATGTTTGTCCTATAAGGCAAACTTTCAGGTGAAAAAAGCATTTATACGTACACACTCATGAATGCCAAATAGGATTTGTTGCTGATTGTTTTGCTTTTGTTTTTTTTAAACTGAAGACACGTTTTGCCTTTTAGCTTCCCAGTTGCAACAGAGATGACACCCTTGACAAAACAATTTGGTGGAAGCTGTACCCAAAGCCTACCTAGAAGAGGCAAATTGAACAAAGGTGGCACAACTGAAATATGTAGAACCCTCTTTTAGCAACACATCTCCTAATTGCCATGGGATACAATGGCCTCAAGAGGCAACATTCCATGCTAATGACTAGAGAATTCTGTGAATCCTTGGAAAAGAAGCACTACAGCCCCAAAATCTTACTTTTATTCCTGTCCTCCATAGAGCTGCCATCACATAAATCTACTGTCACTCTGATCAAGGCTGGAGCCTGATACACACTGACTTCTCATGAGGACATGGGAGCAAATGACTCCCATATACCACATAGTGCTGGGATTTTCCAGGTGGTGCTAGGATTGCAGGCACTTCCCTCTGAGCTGGAAATCAAAGTCTGGGTGGAAGATTTGTCACTATGTGTCAGTGAGTTAGCAAGAATATGAACTGAAGGCAGACCATGGACCTAGCTGAAGGACAGAAATTTAAATGTAGAACTGAATTTTCCTTCTGATCACCATAGCAGAGGCTTGTTGGAAAGCAGAAGGCAAATAAGGGATTTGTGGATCACTCCTATGGTGAGATTAGCTCCTTTCTTATCTAAAAGGCTGAAGAAATTCTTCAACAAGAAAAAATTCTCATTTTCTTGTGATTGAAACTCTAAGTGCTGGAAGTGTCAAACTCTTAACTGTATATTTGTTTTATTTTATTACTTTCTTTTTTTGTTTATATCTTTGTTTTTCATAGGGGATTAAACCAAAAACCTAAACTTTAACATGACAATCAAAATGCAGATTTCAATTTTGTAACCTTAAACTGAAGTTGCTTTACTGTATTTGTGTTTTAAGATTCTCTTCTCCATTAACAAAGTTCACGTTTATGCCCTATACCTCCATCAGGCAATAAGCAAAGGGAATCCTACATCAACTGGGTGTATTAAAATTCCACTGTCCTTTCTCTTTTTTTCCATATTCCACTAAATTTTAAAACAACATCAAGATAATAATAGGCAGCCCAATCCTACCAAGGCATGACCTTGTCAAATCATGATCAAAAGAGATGAGCATGCACACTCTGTGTTTTTTCCCAAAGGGCATGGTACAGAGCTGAGAAATACCATCCAAGCCAAGATTGGAAGCTATAAAATGTGTGTCACTTTAAAAATGTATTTTATTTTCACTTAATTTCAACTATATTAATGCTAATAGCAAGAAAAATCTATGAATGTAATAATCCATAGCACATCCCTTGCCCAAAGAAAGAAATACTAGAAAATGTTTGGGTTTTATGTAAATAAAAGCCATAAATATTCTAACAGTTTTCTGATACAGCAAAAGTACTAAGCTAGTGCATTTGAAACTAGAAAAGAAGAACAATTGATCTTAACTTTGAAACATGCAAAAGTATTTGCCTCATGATCTTTTGCCATAGAAAATGAAACTAGTCAATTCAAATGTAAGAAGTTGATCTTGTTCAAAAGGTGCTTGGCTCTCTAATTACATGAGAAGTACCTTTCTTTAATAATTCATTAGAAATATGGGGGGGCAAGATAAAGTCTAAAAATACCCACCATGTAAACTACTGAACTGCTCTCTTAAAATTAAAAGCTGAAATTCTTTGACTGTCTCATTTTCTATCAGAACACAAGAAAGGAATATTTTAGTTGGTTCTCACCCTCCAGGCAAAGTAGTATAAAACCTCTGGCCTGATTCCAACCCCATTATCAAAGGACCACTCACCTAATCTAAAAAAGCAGCTCTTCATCAATTTATCATTAACAAGAGCATTACAATATAATGTAGGAAAACGGCTTTTCACCAGGGATTCAGTTAATGGGAGTCTAGAGCCACATAACAAGCATGGCAGAAGATATTCCACAGTAGGTGAGGATAATATACATATATTCTACACAAAGAATATGGCAAATAACTTCTCTGTTGCAGACAAGCTCTCTCAAATACTTTTATTTTTTAAATTTAATTTTAAAAGTTGAATTCTGCAGCAACACACATGAATGCAATTAGCTGCTGACTCCCAATGAAAGTATTTTATACAATTTATTTGGTATTAGTGAAAGTGTGACTCGGGTAGGTTTTTGTGGAATTTCACTAGTGTTGATTCCTGTTCATTGTTCTCGCCACCTCTAACCTCAGGAGTCCAAAAATCACAAACATCCAAAATTTAGATAGTTAAGATGCCACAAAAAGCCATGCAAGAGATCTTTGACTTCTTATTCCCCTTGTGAGTATTAGGAATTTTCTTCTCCATCTATATCTATAGTCCATGGGGTGAATACCCTATTTTATAGTGCTTAAACACAAGTTGAATTTGGACATAATTCTATGAATTCTGTAGCTAAAACTTTCAGGCAAATGTTAGTACTATCAGGCAAGCCACAAAGCCACAACTGATGAGTCTCATTCCAGTGGCCAGGCTGCTGAACCACCCTTGGTCAGTAATGTCACATCACTGCTCTACTGCATCCCATACCAGAGGGAAAATTCAAACCAGACTAGGCCAGGCAAATAACTTTTATGCAGCTCACCAAAGCCTCCAATACAGAGCTGGTGACATATTTTTGAGCTGAGATCAGCTTGGAGACAAAAGATGACATCTGTTCCAGCCTAAAACCTGCCATGTAAAGTTAACCCACCAATGATGCTTGAAGGAAGAGGAGCAGCAGAATGATGTACCAGATCAGCACTTTGCATCAAGAGGCTGCAGGTTTTTGGGGATCTTTGGCAGGATCCATGAGACTAACTATATCCTATGGCCTCATTGAACTCAAAACAATAAAGGATTTGGAGAGAGCACAGTGGAGTTTACAACAAAACCAGGACAAACTCGCACATACCTGTATTTCTAAAATAACTTCATCTTAACAGAGACAGGCATATGTATACTCCTAATATGACGTTTCCCTAGCATGCAGGTTTACTAAACTCTAATCTAAGATACTTAAAAATAGTATTTAAGATTCACTTGGTGTAGATGAAATATTTTCCACCAGCTGTAAGGAATTAATCTATTATAGGCCATATAAAAAGTTCCTGTGTTTAGGTAAAGGTAGAATAAATTGGGGGGTGGGGGGAAAGCCACAAAAGTAATTTACCTTAAGTAAACGATTAGGTCTGATGAAATAGCAAACCACGTGACACTTCCATCACTTCAAATCAGATCTAGAAGTGAAGTTATGGATCCTGCAAAAAGTACCAAGTGTTGCTATACATAACAGTTCATCTGATCAGCAATGCAGGTCACTGCAAACACTTCACCCCAGTGCTCTGGCTTACTGTGCAGGGCTCCCTGCAGAGTGGAGACGAGTTCAAGGTCTCTACCCTGAAATTTGAAGTGCGCTGCAGGACTGGCCCCATCTACCTGAGAGACCTCCTTCCCCTTCTCTGATCACAACCTCCCATGACAGCTGCATTTCTCCAAACAGTGAATCAGCCAACCAAACAGGCAAGATGCTCCTGAGAGGAGGAGATGACTTTCAGAGGAGCTGGATATGGACTATGGACCTTCTTCCCTGAGGAGAGAAAAATAAACCCACTTGCAAACTTCAGTGTAAATCTCATCTTTCCAGCTGAACAGCCCTCAATAACATCTTCAAACAAAGCAAAATTCTATAAAATAATCAAATTCTTTCCCTGACAGGCTGAGAAGAGACAGAGGGAAGTGCTTCATACAAAAAGACACATACACACACACTGCTCTCAGAAACAGAAAGTGTTTTGATATTACAGTGCATGAGGGTACGTACACAAGAGCATACTGAGACCAAACAACACAGCTACAGTGATATTTCAGGAACAGGATTAGGAGATGTACTACACTGCATCAAATATGTAATGAAGTGCTCACACAGATATTTGATGTTCTTGCCTGTTGGCCTCCATGTGTTGCCAAAGGAACTGGTATCCTCATACACAGCTTAAACACAAAAGTGACATTCTTTCTAAAAATATTTTGAGCATCATTGGACTGGGGATTTTCCCTTCCAAAGCAGCTGGTGGTCTCTGCTAACAAGTTTTTTTTGACAATAGCTTCTCACAACATGGCAGATAGGCATAAGGAAAGTATCTCCCTTCAAATGAGGAAAAACAAGACCAGAATGGCTGTGCATACCCAAAACCATGTCCTGCCAGTATTTTCAAGATTTCCCCCCTCACTCTGACCCAAGACAGAGGGGCAAAACTGACAAAAGGGCACAAGGGGCATGCGCACCAAAATGAATTATGCCAGTTTAAACTGTCCACTTTGATACTTTCAAAAAACTTCATTTTTATTTCAATTTTTGAAAGACTTGTTTTGTAATCCTATTTATGAGATATTTGAAACTAGACAAGTGATTGTGTCCTGTTTAAAACATATCAAATCAGAATGCTTAAACCTCAGAAAGGATCATCCAAGAATGTATTGGCATTTATTCATTCCTATTAAATGCTTTAATTTCAAGGAACTGTCACTCTCCAGGGAAAAATCCACTTTGCCAGAAAATTCCCAGCCAAAGCCAACAAAGAGTATCCTTCTGAAAGGTCTCAAAAAAAAGTTCTGAGTGTTTCTCCCTGAGGAATTGTTCTGTTAATGGTGGACATTAATTTCCACATGTGACAGTCAGGTCAAACCCATCAAGAAGATACACAAAGGACTTCCCTCTGTGTGCCACTGTGAAGCCCCCTGACTGCATCCCACTCCAGGCAGGGGTGAGGAAAAGCACAGATTGCAGCACCTTTACGGGGAAAGGCTGATTTCAGAAAACACAGTGTCTGTACCAGTTAGATAAGGTATCTGACCAGGAAAACCACAACAGCCAGGGAGGAGAACCAGGCTGAGAAGCTGTAGGAGCAGCAGTAGGAGATGGGGATAAAGGTTACTGAAGGTCAAGTACAGCTGGCGCATCGCTGCTGGCACGAAATTGCTGCTGCATTCCAGGAAATCATTCCCTCTCATCTTCCTGAGCCTGTCACATCCTATTTCACTTACTGGTTCCTTTTCAAGGTGTTTGTCTTATTTGTCTCCTTGGGTTTGCTGTTTATCTCCATTTATTCTCAGCATAATTTGAGGCTCGTTGTTTGAATTCTGTGACTGGTGGGCAGGTGGGGGAGAGTTAACCTGTGTAATGATTTGGAGAATCTACGTGGGAAGGAGAGAGAACAAGATTAGTAGAAGTGATTACAGCAGGAGTTGTGATGGGAATATCATTTCAGCAGAGTGAGCAGTGGGGGACCAGCTGGCCTGTGTCTCGTCATTTTTGCAGAGAAAACTGAAGGAGCTGCTGTGTGAGCCGTGTCCCGGAGCTATAAAATTACCTACTGATGAATAAGCTGGAAAGTTGTCTGAAATAAAGTTTAGGAAGCACTAACACACCTCATGCAATTCCAGCTTTATGGTAATGTATGTTAGATAATTAGCACCAATGGGTAAGGGGCATGAATACTCATACATCGAAAGCAAAGCATTAGCATATATTTAGGAGATTACAGTTAAATTTATCATGAGCTACCTGTCTCTGCTGGAACTGTTCTTACAGCAGGAATCTCAGTCCTCTTTGGAAAAGAAAAAGATATTAGGACTCCACATTTTGCTTGCAGGGTGTTCTTCTGAAGAAACCAAAGCTTGCTATTCACAAATGGGCTGTGGAACCTGCCCGATCACCAGCCTGGGCCTGCAGAGTGGCCACTGGGGAGAATGGCTGGGGCTACCCCGTGCCAGACACAGATGGCCCCAGCCAGCTCAAAATAGCCCACTGCAGGGCAGGCTGAGCCCCCAGCCATGCACAGGGCACCTCTGGGAAACCAGATCTACGGGAAGGGCAGAAAATGCCAGGTGGAGAAGGAGAAGGGAACACCAAGGTCAGAGGAAGAGGTGCTCCACAGCAAAGCAGACACTCCCATGGCAAAACCCATCCTGGAGCAGAAGAAAACTCCTGACAGGAATGCAGCCCCTAGAACCCACTCTGGAGCAGAAAAAAGGGGCAAGGAGGAAGGAAAAGCAGAGAACTGTGATGGACTGATCACAAGCCCCAGCTCCACTGCACCATTCAGGCAGATTGTAGAGGAATTTGGAGTGAACTTGAACCTGAGAAAGGGGGGACAAAAGGTGTTTTAATGTTTGTTTCTCACTACCTAAGCCAATAATTGTTTATTTTAACTAGCCATACATGAAATTAGTTTTTCCCTAAGCTGAGTCAAATACTTGAGAGAGACTGGTTCCCACCTTCTTCTAAGCTTGGGAATCTTATGTCTACATCTTCACTTCAGGACAAGTGCAGATGGATCTGGGGCAACCTGCCTTCTCCAGAGGCAAGATTTGAAGTCAGCTCATCTGTTGTGCCTTGCATCTGCAACAGGAGGTAAAGTTCCTTTGAACTACACTCAGCCACATCTTGCATTCATAACACAGCTTCTGCCTCCTCTCGACACCCTGCCCTGGGTGAAGAAGTGTCTTCTCTGGCCATAGTCATGGTTATAATATCTTTTAATTTTAGCATTGCAATATGTCAATGTGTGCACTGTGCAGATTTTTAATCCTGTTGCTAACGGTTTACCAGACAACTGAGTAAAAGATATTCTGTGCTCCGAATCTCCTGGGCAATGACTTAATTACATTAAACTTGTTTCCTGGATGTCTCATCCATTGTTATGCTTGCAAAACAATTCACATTAAGACTGTTCTGTTCTTACAACCTTGCCCAAGTGTAATTCTTTTAATTTCTTCATCTGTTTCTTCTGGGAAGTTTAAGAAAATATCTTTAAGTTACTGTTGAATTAAAGAGAAAATAATCCTCTACTTGTTCAAAGAAGAAAACCCCAGAACCTCAAACCACACTTTTTCATCTATGCAGTCCTAGAAATAATGCTGAGGGTTTATCATTTCATGTATATTGCAAAACCTAAGTAAAAACCACTTGCATCTTCTGAGAACAAAAATGAGAAGGAATAAGATGAATAAGAAATGCTACCAGGAAAACTAAGTGTAAATGGAGGTAAGCTACAGCTAAAGTGGCTGTAAGGTTACTCACGGATGGAATACTTGCACATACTCTGATATATAAAATCTGCAATTAAATTTTAAAATAAATTCCTAAACCAAGGATTTGGCCCATCTAAGAAGGAGAAAGATGTCGAAATTTAAGGACTCTACTGTAGTCTTGGAATCCCTTTTTTCTTCAGAAGTCATTGAAAATGTCTGTCTTTGATAAAGAGAGAGCTGTTTCATATACTGACTAATGCTGCTCCTGTTGTTACAAGACTATTTGTAGATGATATTTTAAAAAGGACACATAAAAAAAAGCATTTTTGAGGGACAAATCTTATTTCTGTTCACATACTCAGACTAAGCAGTTCCCTTATTCAGAGCGCAGAAGTGGAAACCTAAGTTTTAAGTAAGATGTGAGTATTTCTTTGTGACATGGCTGGGATACACTGTCAGGAGTCAGGAAATTGAAGAGGTCATGTATCTGACACTGAGAAACACATCTGCTTAAAACCTACATATTGGTCACAACAGGATCTGACAGAAATAAAATAATTAGGGTCAGAAGTAAAAAAGTAAGTTCTGGAAAAATCCAGACAGAATGGCCTCCCAAGAATCCCCTCCTTCCAAGGCCCTTGGGAAGCACAAGAATAAAGCTGAGAGTTGTGTTTCCTATAGATACAACTATCTAGAGCCAAGTGACCCAGTGAGAAAGATGAGCAGAGAGATCCATTCCAGAGTAAACTCCAAAAGAGTCTCCAATGGACTGGAGATTAAAAACTAACGTGAGACATGGAGGAGGCCCCAGTGTTGATCTGCCAAAATAGCTACTGTCCTCTTCTGTTTTTAAGGTTTTGGGATACCTTAAGACATACCTTAGGAAATGCATTTGCCATCCAGCTCTTTAGACTACCAGGATGAATCTGTGAGAGTGAGAGATGTAGAAATACCTAACTGGGGTGCCTTGGAGGGAAGGAAAAGGCTTCAGGGAGTATGGCAGGACACAAAGAATGGGATACTTACAATCATTTTACAGCTTGCACTCCTCCTCTGGCCAGGAGCTCAAGCAAAGGACAAGCAAACCAACAAAGGATAACAATCTACTTTCAGTGTTATTTAAAATACTATGAATACAGAAATTGAAATGTTCCTTTCTTTCTTTGATTCATCCAGTTGCACTTGTTTAGCTAGAGAAAAAATACAAACCCAATATGAGCATTCATTATTTGCATGATTATAAGTGTGAGTTGAGAAAATTCAGCTTCCCTGAGAAGACACTTGCCCTTGTTTTCCTGATCAATGTGCCTTACCATTCTGTTACATGTAGAACTGCTGAGGATGCTGCTGAACCAACATTTGCTTCTTTCCAGACAGAGAAGTTTGCTTGAGGTCTGTGTATATTGACTTCCTGAACACTAAAGTTATATACATAACTTTGCTGTTGATATGCAACATTTATCCCATTTTGTTTACTCTTGTAATTTTTAATCACAAGAGAAAAGTGTTACAGATCTACAGAATGTCTTTTTCAAACACCTTTAGTACCAACACAAACTGAATTTTCTCACTTAGAAAGAAAACTTCAGGAGCTACAATGCAATTACAAGTAACTGTATATGCAGGAGGTCCTGGGGATGGAGGTTAGGCAAGGCTTGAGTATGAGATACGACACCAAACCAGAAATGGGATTCCAATATAGGCTTTGGTACCAGGAAAATCTAAGTGAGCACAACTTTGCAGAAGAACAGAAACTTAGTTGCTTCAGAATAAATGGTCTCTACATGAAGCTGCTGGAGAACAATGACCATGGAAAAGCTAAGCCCAGTTTACTCCAGATTTAAACAGACTTGCATAGAATCATTCCTAACATCTGTTTGGTCATGTTTCAGGTTTGGCTGTGAAAGTTTTGCAGAATCTCAAAAAAAAAAAATCCCAACCAAACAAACCAAGACGCCCTCCCTCCAATCTACATTTTATAATAGAACACAGTCTTTACAGATTCAATAAATTATTCATGGAGAAGGCAATATTACTATTAGACCCTGGGGTCTTGGGCTCCCTGCATGTAAAAGATCTAACTCTACACAATCAATCCAGTAGGATAACTGTTATACTCTACTTAACCCAGATTGCCTAACAGGGTTTGAAAATGGATTAGTGGATGATGAGCTCATTTTAAAAGCAATATTATCTCCCTGAAAAGCAGAGGATAATTCCTACTAGCCATTTTAAGAAATAAAATGATCCTAGGTTTGAAAGAAACTTTTCACATATTCTCTTAACCAGCTAGACATTGACACATGCAATGACCAGACACATGGCAGAAGCCAAGCATCAAAACAGGCAGGAGTCAAAAAATGAACACTAAGCAAAAGCTGCCTTACACTCTTGGAGTAGAAAGAATCTAGATTGACAAGTAGGTATCAAAACTGGCTTATTATTACAAACTCTCTGAATATCCTCTGTGAAGGGGCAAGCAAAATTTCTGGAGTGGCTACAATTCTTCATCATTACAGTAACTCCCATGGTTAATATTGATATACTGCTGATATGCTAGCACATTTCTAATTACAGAGAGAGGCATAAAGCTGAAAACATTCTAGAGACCAAATGGTTCATTGCTCCCTCTTTTTATTATCAAACATCCAAAATAACCCAGCAAAATTTACTACCTATAGTGATGGTTTCAATTCTTATTTTTCACAGAAATCTCTGCTTGTTATCAAAGCACTCTGCTATGGTCATTTTTTATTTTGTGCTTGTCAAGAAAGCTCTGCTTTCCTTGCATGCATGCATGAATTTTGTTTGTTCATAATATTCCCCTGAAATAGAGAAAATAGCTGGAAGTAGCTCTGTATTGGATTGGACACAGAAAGGAAAAAGCACAAAGAGACTTACCTTGACATGAAGATATCAAGATTTCAGGCAGAGAAAAGAGACACATTCTGAACTTCCTGCAGAATCATAGTATCATTCACGTTAGAAAAGACCTTTAAGAACATTAAGTCCAACCATTAACCCAGCACTGCCAAGTTCACCACTGAATCATGTCCCTAAGTGTCACATCTACATGTCCTTTGAATTCCTTCTGGGATGGTGACTCCACCACTTCCCTGGGCAGCCTGTTCAATGCTTGACAGCCCTTTCTTTGAAGATTTTTTTTCCTAATACGCATCTACTGAAAACAGTTCATATTCTGAATATCAAATCTTCACAGTAAACTGTTCATAGGCAAGCCCTAGGCTGAAAGATGTTCGCATAAAACATTAGTTGAATAAATTCAAACTAACATATTTCTGAATCCAGTAGAGCAATTTGTAAGAACAGAATCTACCACTGGCATACATGGTCACTCCAGGATTCTCTGAAAGCAGACAGAACTCCAGAACCAACAATATTTTACACTGTTGTAAATATATCTCTCTTGTTAACAAAATGGCAGCATGACAAATGTAACACAGGAGCACTGCTTGGCCCCCTTTGCTTAGCACATTTTCTCTTCTTTTATTCTTCAGTACTTTTTCTCCCAACATGTTTTTTGTTTTCTGTGCTGCTACCTGGCTCTTCCCTTTCAGACAGCCTCTTCCTGACAGTTATCAGGGTTTAACACACTGTACTAGGAGGCTCGTGAATATTGCTCTTTGATTTTTAGTGCTTTATGATGAATGGCTAGAAATCATTGCTGGGGAAAAAAAAGAAAAAAAAAAAAAAAGAGGAAAGAAAGATAGTTTCTGGAAACCTTTGTGCTATTGAATTCTGCCTGCAAATTCTCCAGCACTGACTTGGTTTGCTACAGGATCACTCTGTCACTCAGCATGCTACATGTAATACACCATTCCCCTCCACCCCCGAAACAGCAAGGTATAATGTGGGAAAAATGAGTATGAATCCTATGTTTAATTGTCCTTCTTGATTTTTTTTATTCTTTTGTTTTTAAAGTCTTTCCAGATATGTTTAAATTTGAGGCACTTTGTGTTTTGAATCCTTTGTCACTTCGCAACAAACCCCCACCTCTTTTTCCATTACCTAAATAAAAGCAGGGAAGCAAGAATTGAAATGGTGGACCCTGGACTAACAAAGATTATTCAGCTCAGCAGAAAAATACTTCTATTGCATTTAGCAACCTAAGAGAAAGGACAGGGTGGAAAAGTCACTGGGAGGAAGGAGAAAAGGAGCACCCCTAAAATAGAAAGGCAAGAGTCTGTCCAACTGAACATTTGTGCAAGGAGTGTAATGGAAGTACTCTTACCTCTAGGTTCCTTTAGGGGTGTTTTTGCTGACCCACATGCTTTCTGCCAGTGAAATTCAAGGCATTTATAAACTTGTCCAGAGTTTCAAGAGCATTCAGGTGAAATATATTCCCAGAGGACTGGATTAAGTCCGTTGCACCCAGACAGAGCAGACACAGCAGGGCTCCATACCTTCTAGAAGCCTTGGCAACATGCTTGTATCTGAGAAATTCTAGGCAGGAGCAGCTCTACTCTGTTACTGTGTGCTGCCATCACATTCACACAGCTGGAAACCCAGCCTGAAATCACTGTTGGTGACCCTTCCACAAATCCCTGTAGAGCAGGAATGATCCTGGTGGGCAACACTAGCTCTAGATGCCACTTCTGCAGGTCACAGAAAAGCAGCACAGTCCCTCTCCCACATTGGGTAATCCCCCAATCCTCAGTTGTGGCTGTGGGACCAAGCTCAGAGCAGCAGAGCACTGTCTGGTCCACAGGGGATGAATGGGATAATCTCTTCCTCTTCTCCAGAAAAACAAGCTTTCTGTTTTCATTGCTTGGTGAGAAAACAGCCCAAAGCTGTCAATACAGATACCAGACAGCAAAGTTTACTTTCTATATTTTAAACTCTCTTTAAGAAAATAAGTCCAAGTATACACCAGGCCAGGACATACTGCTAGTTCAGACAAGAAAGTAATTTCCTAAGAACACATATACATGAGGTCTATCAAGCACTGCTGATGCCAGGGAAGAAACTAAATCAATTTCCACCATGTTAAGTCCATCTTCTGGAAGGTGAATCTCTATTGTTCCCACCAACTTTAAAATACATTTATTTCCTTGATTTTCCTCCTTCTGTTTCCAAGTGACATAGTTTCCCAGTCTGGGCCAATGGAACACACAAAGGCTGGAGTCCCCACCACAGAGGGCCAACAGCCTACAGGCACTAACAAAGAACACAGTGGCAAGTACCAAAAAGGGAAGGAAAAGAAGCATTTCTCAGTGAACTCATTTGAATTAAAAAGTTCAAATTTATCACCTTCACTTTACTCTCTTTTCATGAATGGTAACCTTCAACTCCAGAATAGTTCAGCAGTTCCCCCTTTCATGATTCATGTGCTTAAAGCACACACGGCAGTGACTTCACAGCATTCAACTTTCCCAAACTTCTTCAGCATGATGGAAAAATACAAAACAACACATTTCATAGTATGGCACAATTGGCATCCTGCAATTCTACATCTGGGATTCCAGAATGTTTCTGTACCTTTCTCACTAACTGGTTGCAACACAGAATTCATATATAGACCAGGAACTTCAACATCTCGAGGTGCAAGGAAAGCCTATGACTTAATCTTGAAGGTTTACATGCTGAAAAAAATTTAAAAACAGGATTAAAAAGATTCAAACACTTTTTTGCTTTGTTAATCAATCACAGCTAATACTGTCAAGAGGACCTAGGTCCTAGGTATGGACCAAATGCCTATATGCCAGAGGGAAGAGGAAGGTGATCTGGGAGAAGTAGTCAGCCTGTTTGAGCACCTCATTACAATTGTGTGCCATGGCTGTCACCATGTGTCTGTGCATATCTACATTCAGATCAGAGGTTGCACAAGATGGGTATCAATTCCCCCATTGAAACTGGCCCGTTTTCCAGGGGAGTTTGTAGGAGGCAGACCTGTGAGCCCTTCAGATAGTGAGGCTTGGCCTTACACAGCTCAGACTCCTCTGAGGCTGGGTAGAGAACCAATTGCTGCCATATCAGCTCACATCCCTCACTGCTGTTTGTTTCTCTGGGGCAGAAGGTACTTCCAGCTTGATTTCCAATGCATCAAAGTTCTTAGTGAAGTGGTTCTTTGCATTTCACCTGCACCTTCTAACATCACAGAGATAGCCAGACCTTGTTCTCCCATCTGCTGGCTCGCAAGTGGAGAAAATTGTCAAAATCAAGCAGAAAAGCAGCATTCTGTGTTGCATGCCCACAGAGTGTGGGCACTCACAGCACAGATCACTGTAGTATCAGTTACACCTGTCTGGTACTACATGTGTAAGAGTGCTTTCACCAAAGTCAACTGATGAAGAGCTAAAGTTACCTGGAAGATACATCAGTACCCCTTAGTCCTTACTGACTTGTGTGTTAACAGGCTGCACACCAGACATGTCGTTTCACTAAGAAGCCACTTTGCCCTGTGAAATTAGAGTGCCTGGGCCTCAGATGAGTATATGATTCTTAGCTTAAGGTCATAATTTCTTTCTTGCTAAGTCTAATTTCTTTTCTCAGTTGTACCAGATCAGTCTCACAGATTTAATGGGATTTGTGGGATTTTTATTTTCCTGGGAGTCTACTATATTTATAGGCAAAAAATATTGTTCTGCCTTTTTTCCCCCCCATCATTTCTGTAAAATAGTTCCACCTTCTAGGGGTCTATATTAAATTTTTTAATACTACAGAGAATTGTTGATTTGCAACGAAATATTCAGAATAGAAGAGGCTTCCTTTGTAACTACTCCTGTCATCCTTCAACTTTACAAAAGTTTTCTTCACAAAGTTCTAAACCACTCTGGTTTAGATGCAGAGCACTGAGAAAGCTTAACACTAAGTTAAACTTTTTTGCCTTTGTACTGGAGTGTGCATTTTGGGGCAGGGCTGTTAAGCAAGTGAAATAAGAGAAGATGCTCCACAGAAAAGGTCATTTTCTGGCAGGAATTTCAGTTCATACCTATTAAATTCTCACAAGGAGGTGGGTTTATTGCTTGTTTTAAAACTAGAAACAACCTTCAGTTCCACATTCAGAATTTGTATGTCATGTTTCAGCCTGGAGCATATGTTTACGGTTAAGTTATAAACCCCTAAATTAGGAATTTATCATAAAAATACACAACTCTCTCGCAATAGAGAACATTGAGAACATCACCACTAAAATGATAAAAATTATTAAATGCTATCATTCTGTTCAAGACATTGCCAACAGATTTTGTGTTAACTGCCTGCAATTAAAGGTCTGTCTCTTTTAATAACAACATATTAATATGAATTCTGCCAGTACTTTTTCAGCTTCCAAAATATTATTAAAATAAATAAGCTCAGGATGGGAAAAAGTAAAACAAACAGGAAAACAGACTGTTTCACAATTATAAAGCCCTTGGCAATAGAGAGTTCAGTTTTATAATAAACCTGAATTCCTTAATACAGGTTACCCAGAGCAGGAGACAAGTTCTGTACTAACCTGATTTAACATGCCTGCCTGGGAGTACTGAGCATTCAAAACACTGTACTCTGTAACATCCTGGAGCATCCTATTGACCTGGAGGAGCAAGATTAAACTAAAATAATTTTTTTTTAAGTATTACAGAGGGGGAGCAAGAAGATTTCTACTGGCACTAGGATGCTTTTTTTTTTCCCAGTCTCTTCATTAGTCATTACAAATAAATTAGCTAACTACTAAATAACAAAAAAAAAGACAGGCACTAATTAGAGTAGTGGCTTAGACAACTGTGTGCATTCCAAGTTAAAACTTAATTAGAAGTTAAAACTATGTTGTTTTATTGATGTGTACTTAGCATTTTTAGCCCTTTAAACATTAAATGGAGGTTCACTTAGGAAGGGACATTACAATGAAACATTTAAATACACTGCTAATTTTCTCCTCCAGTTAGTGATACTTGCCTTTCTCCTGACACAGTCACTAGCAAAAAAAAGAGCAAAATGAGAAACCTGCCAAACATGAGCAAATATTTTTACCTTTTCCTAGAGTAAATTATTGTCTCTGAATTGCCACTCTTCTTATTCCAGTTTTATTCTTTTCATTTACTGGCAAGGGAATTCACATGCTCCAGCCCCCTCCTGCCTCCCAACAATGATACTGGGCTAATAAATTCTTACTGCTTTTTTCCATCTATCAAAACCACCACATAAACTGCTGCCTAGGAGTCCTCCCCACCGAGCCACACATACTGCTGACCCCCCTTGGGAACTGCAAGCAGAACCCTGTGCCAATCAGCAATTATAAGATAATGGTACTAAAAAGCCTGAACCTGGGAGTTATTCAGTTGCTCTGCCAATGCTTGTAGGACTCTTTTATGTGCCTGGGAATTAAGTAATTAACAGACTAATTTATTGTTCACTATAAAGGATTTCTTCCTCTCTAGTCAGGTTTGACATCATCAAAATTCACCACCACATCAGAACATGCCAATTGTTCATCCTAATTTCCAAAAAACAAAGAAATCCATGAAAACATTGCTTCATAGCTTAAGCTTGCGTTGGAAAAAAACCAAATCCAAATCATAAAAAAAAACACTGTCACAATTTGATTATTGCCCTCCAATACAAATACGCATGCTTTAAATAAAGAGAGTCCTAATTTGGCAAGACCTGGATAAGCCAAAACTATCATTCCAGTAGGTGGTGAATGCATTGGTGCTCCTCACTCTGCAAAGTAAAGCATGAATCTGTTTTTAATCCTTATGCAGACTGCATGGGATAGCCTAGAACGTTTTCCCTGTGGAAGCTAGATCGCTGCTACAAAGGACGAGCTTTAACGACTGATTGCAAAGAACACTGCTGTGTTAGCTCACGGTTCCAGCCACAGCCAAGAGATGAGTGCTGAAGCACGATATTACCGCCTGTTTTCTAGCTGATACACAGTATTAAGGCCTCACCTGCACTACAAATACATGTTGTGTTTAAACAAAAGCAGGAGAGATTACATTAGAGGAAGTGATGACTGCAATGTTATAGTAGTCATCATGGTCAAGGGGGAATTGTGTTCAACTTCATGGATTAAACACTGGTAGAGAACAACTTTCTGATCCTGTGTTCTAGGTCTTTCCTGCTAGCATAGAGGAAGCCTGTCAGTTGATCTTTGCAGAATCTGAAGGAAGGAATCAGCCCAATTTGCAACACAGGAAAGAAAAAGATAAATTGAAATAAGTTTAGAAAATAAAGAATGTGAATTAGAGATGTCAAATCTCCTTTACTAAGGTTTTTTTTTTAAATAAATAGGATAAATGCCTGTTGGAAATAATCAAGGTATTTCCATTCTTGTCTCAGTTCAGGTTACTGACCAGCTGCTCTCTCAAGACTGCTCCAACTAGCATATTTTTGGGATTTTAGTATCTACGATGTTGTTTCTGCATCTCTTATGGTCCAATCACATAACTCAAATCAGTCTCATTAGCCAAAGCTTAAAACATGCCAAAATGATCCCATGGCTCTGGGTTATTACAGAGCAGAAGAGTCAAAAGAAAATTTTTGGGACTGAGAGGGCTGAGCAGCCTGCAGGGTGGCAAGGAAGGTGCATTTATTAAAAAAAAACCCCACAGAATTCTGGTAAGGCTGGAAAGGACCAGAGTAATCTGGTCCAATTTACCTCAAGCAGGGTCATCCTAGAGCACACTACACAGGATTGCATCCAAATAGTTCTGGAATATCTCCAGTGCAAGAGACTCTACAACTGCTCTGGGCAATCTACTCCAGTGTATGATCACTGCACAGTGAAGTTCCTCCTTGTGTTCAGGTGGTATTTGTTGTGCATCAGTTTCTGTCCATTGCCCCCTGTCCTGTTGCTCAGCGCCCCTGAGCAGAGCCTGGCTGCCCCCTCTGGCACCTCCCTTCACACCCTTGCAGACACTGAGGAGCTCCCTCTCAGTCATCCCCGGGCCAGCAGCCCCAGCTCCC
>VYXF01012266.1:1480540-1550446 GCA_013397295.1 Polioptila caerulea | reverse complement strand
CACTCACAATGCTCTTCCTAGCATTGTCCTTCTTGGCACTGCTGGCTCATGGACAGCTTGTTGTCCCCAGGACCTCCAGGACCTTCTCTGCAGAGCTGCTCTCCAGCAGGTCAGCCCCAGCCTGTGCTGGTGCCTGGGGTTATTCCTCCCCGGGAGCAGGACCCTGCATTTGCCTTTGTAAGTTCAGGTGTTTCTTCTCTGCCCCTCTCTGCAGCCTGTGCAGACCTGAAGGGCTGCACAGCCCCCGGGGGGTTGGCCTCTCCTGCCAGCTTTGTGTCCTTAGCAAGAGTGCTGAGGAGGCATCTGCCCCTTCAAGCAAGTCATTGGGAAATAAGCTGAAAATACTGGGCCCAGTTTTGAACCCTTGGGGACACCACTAGTGACAGTCCTCCAACTTTGCACTGTAGAAGCAACTGTAGAACCTTCCTGAGAATCACAGAAGACTAAGCCATGCTTTCCTGACTTGGACAGAGGAGAACTTCTTAACACTTCTTGGTGGAGGAGGCAAAAAAAAGGTTAAAGAATGGTGAGTTTGTTAAATCTAAAATGAAAAGTTATTAAAAGAAAAGTGAAAATGCAGAACATCGTATCACTAATAAAAACCTGGCTGAAAAGTTGTATTGAAGGACAGCACAGAGAAAAATCATGATATCAATTCGTAATACATCATGCAAGTATTTTTAATGAACTTTTTTTTAGTCCATAGCTCAAATTCTGACATTTATTATTTCAATGATTTCAGATGCTCTTTCCAGGATTTCTGTGAAAAAAAAGAAAGCCATTTTCAAATCCTGAAACAAATTGGCTCCTATATGTAAGTTTAAATTATCCATCACCCTGAAGGAGGATTCAAGCAAAATCGAAGGCCATCTTGATGAATAATCAAGGTAAATTTGTCACATTTTTTACTGTGCTGCATACTTCCAGAGTTTCATAAAAAGATCCACATAATTAGTTTAGCTTACCAGGAAAAAAAAAAAGTTGAATGACAAGGTCAGGCTCTTGCCCTTTCAGTAAATTAGAGAAGATTGCCATAAATTGCATAATATAATGAAACACCAATTTGCATATTTGCTGCTATATTAAAAGGGATCAGTTTTAGCTCGCAAAGCAGAACAAATAAAAACATGCATTTTAATAACTCAAATTACTCCCAGGAAGTGACCCTCAGCAGAAAGCCTGATTATCACTACTTAATTAGAAGCCTTGGAAATCTAAATCCTCCTTTAAATCCTATTCTGTGTACAGTGAAAGATGAAGCCGTGAGTTTTGTCTTAGATTCAATATTTACTCTTTACTAATATGTTTGCAGGGGAGACTTTCCAAGCATTATGAAGACATGCAAAAAAATTAATATTCAAAGAAAGAGTGCATAAAACCTGTGTTGGCTTGCAGGTGCAAAGCAATTAACAAGCTGGCATTTGCAGTACTTTTAATTAATTAATTAAAAATTCAAAGCTGACTTTCATTTCTTTAAATGTTTGAACATTTTATCCATCAATAATGAACCACTACTTACTGCTGTGCTACAACAGCTGGTAAATGAAAAACTTAGTCCAAGACTGTAAAAAAAGTGCACAGGAATTTCACATTTTGCTTTCTCCCTGCAATTTAAAAATGCACTAGATTATGAAACTCTGTATGATGTGGAGGTGGACCTTGTGTGTCTGCTCAGCTGTAAAAATAAATTGCATTCTGTATTACAGTTCAATCTAGAACAGGAATTAAAATCAAACTTTCAATATAAAATGTATTTCAGTTTAAATTTTAATTTAACTTGAAAAATTTAATTCTGTCTGCTTTGGGAAGTCAAGCGATTTTTCTCAAGAATAAAGTGTCCTGTCCTAATCTTTAAAGGTTAAAATTATACTATAAAACGAGATCTGGAGTAATTTCTAAATGGTTGCAAATAATAAATAGTCATAGAAAGGTGCTGCTACTAAATTTACAGGTTGCTATCACTTGAATGATAAATGCACTGTTTACAGCAGAAAGAATTTGATCAGTATGTACTTAAAAGACATTAATATACTTTAATATACTTTAATTAAAACATAAATACTACATTGCTACCTCACTAGGCATTCACTCAGCTGGAACTAACTGTATTTGCTTAATCTACAATTTTAGATGTATTAGCAAAAATAAATGTTGGTGAATGTAAGAGCCTGATTACATATCTTGGGTAAATTGGTGATAATGAGTCAAGAGACTTTGTGTTCATTCACATATATTAGAATAAGAATCATTATGAAATTAAAGCTAAGATTAATCCTGCTAATGACACCATGGAGCATCTGGGAATAAGATAACCCAGATGTCAAATTCACTGTGATACTGTGCTGCTATTTGATAGAGTAACCCCTTGAAGTGTTCTTCTAAGGCAGCTAGCTGGTACCCCACAGTCCCAGCACTTGAAATGCAAATGAGTGACAAGATAGACTAATAATGAGAGCAGATTCTAGCAGTAAGGAAAATGAATTAATTAAAAAAAAAAATCTGAACCACTGATAAGAACAAGCAGCAGGCAACCCAATGTCCTCAATTAGGGTGGATGACATCTGCAGTGTATTTCTCTCTAATAAAGCCCTCACTCTGTATTCCAAAGCACACGATTCTAACACTGTTAACATTTTAATGTCTTGGGCGTGCATGGTAACATTAATTACAAGATGATTTGGATGACTTCTGAATCTCTTTTATGTCTTCCACTGAGTAAAAATCTGAGTTGCAGCTTTGATATCATAAATAAAATGTAGAGACCTGCCAAGCATTAAAGCTCTCCTGAAGTAACTCAGATCTGCTAAGTTACATTAAACCTTTATAGCTAAGTAAAGAGCATTCTCTATGAATTTAAAGAGGGTCAGTGTCTATACATTTTAATGGCAAAGCTTTACACATCTCTGGCATTTTTCTTTAGACTGCAGCTGTTGTTGTTTTTAATTACTAATGAATTTAATCTAATGTTTTGTTGAGCTCAATTTACCTTCTCCATAGCATTTGTTCAGAAACTCACACCAGGATTAAGCGACTTGCTTCCTAATTTCCCCAACCCTCAGTCTTCTCTTCCTGCTAGCTGCTGTGCTCCTTGTCTGGAAAGAACAATTGTTAGCACAAACACTCCCAAAACAAGAAAAAGATTATCTCCAGCTGAAAAAAGCCACACTTAATTGTAGCACAAGCCTCAGTGAGCAAACCAAGGATCCTTATGGGGTTTTCTGAGTCACACTGAAATGCAGTGGGACTTCATCTCCCTTGCAGTTAGGCACTGCAACCACCCACTGCACTGCCATCATCAGCTCTGTAAATACACTCAGTGCAGTGGGGGGAAAATGAACAAGGGGCTGCTTTTGTGGAGAGAAGACACACGGTGTCCCTGGTTCTGTACTGCCCCGAATCTTCTGTACGTCAGCCCGGGGAAAGTAAGGAGAAAGCTTTTCACACAGTTTCATTGCCCACTTCATGCCAGTGTAAATGCAAGGAGCAAAGGCACGCAGAATGGAGCTTTTATTTTCTAAATTAATGCCTGAAGCAATGAACTTTCACTAGAGTTTGGGTGGCTGAATCAAGATGCCCAACATTCTTGCAGCTTCACTTGCAAAACTTCTCATAAAACTTCACTCTGCCATAAGTTATGATACACAGTTCACTAAGAGCTTTACGAGAAACATCACTGTAGGAAAGGCTTATATACATTTGAAAATGTATACCAGCTTTTGGGGGGGCAAATGAGAAAATGCAAATATCTTCACCTCTTCTCTGACACAGGGACACATGTTGACCTGTGCCTTTGTGTCAAAGGTGTAAGAATAAAATTGAGTCATTTCCATGCATAATTTACAAGAAAAATAAATAGCAATAAGTCAATCCACAGTTGAGATTTGTGGTCACTTAAACCATTTCACATGGTTACAAACTTCTTCCTTCAGGATCTTACATCTGTGCCCTTTCCTGATGACATTTCTGGCACACTACCACAAGTCTGTCTTCTGCTTTGGCTGGGTTCCAAGCACATACACACTTCTCTGTCTTGCTCACCTATATATGTAGCCACACGCACCTTTTCCTTGTTCTGTGCCCCTCCTCCCCAAATACATTGATAAGAGAGATTTACTAGTCCAATCAATTTTTTTATAAGTCTGAGACAAGATAATTGAAGAGAAAGTAAGGGGAAAGCAAACTGGCCTTGGGATCTCTGCCTTCAAATACATTTTTGGTGCATTTTAGAGGGTAATTTATACAAAATCTCATTTAATGCAGATGTTCTTTCATTTTTCAACCTTCACAGCCTCAAAAATTAATGAAGCACTGAGAAATTTCAGAGAATGTCTTGATGTTAATAATTTTAAAACCTTTCTCTGAGGAGCATGGATAATAATTTCTACTGTTATTTTGTTGCAGTAGATCTTGTCATTCAGGTGGAGCCAACTACAGTCATGCTCTCTCTATGCCAGAAATTTGGCGGGGGGGCAGGATTTACTATTGAGAAGTGAAAATATTTTTGTTGATATAATTAAAAAAGTGTACCCTTTTAGATCCATCAGCCCATAATCTGCTCAGTCAGGAAAGTAATTCACATAAAGTTGCATAAAAGGCAGAAACTCTTTCCCCTGCACAAAGATTTGACAGCACTCACATCTTCAGACTTTTATTGACATTCCACAGCCCTGTGGATTTTCATTTCATTTCAGCCCTGCTTTTTAGTTTATATTGGTTGTTCTCCTCTCAGCATCTCTAGATCAGCTGCAGAGGACTTGTGAAGATGAAATAATCCACTCATATCCTGAGCCATTCAGAGAACTGAAATTTCAAAATTACCCCCAAAATTAGGTTCAAACCAAGAGTTCAGCATGTCTATACCTATAAGTAAATCTGTACTATCAGCTCTAGTTATTGGAATGTATGTGCAACTAGAACCATGGATTATTAAAAAATATTGTATTGCACGTTCACAGGATGAAAGCACAAACTGCAAATCACCCCCATCTGCTGTCTTTGATATACATCATGCCTTTGCTGGTGGTCTTTGCTAAGAGACAAAGACTGAGCTTGTCCCAGGCTACATCACTCATCCTATTAATCAGCATCTTAATGACCATTCCAAGTGGCTTTTGAGCAGAAGACTAAGCACTCACTGTCTAAGCACCCTTCCATTTTTCTGGAGAAGCCATCTCCTTCTAAAAACGGCTTTGCATCATGCTCTGCCTTTCTACTTCACCCTGCTCACTATGCAATGACCTGGCAGTGAACTGGAGGCACAAGAGTCTCCTTAGATTTCATTCCTTGGAGTTGGCTTGCTAGGTGCCTTCCCCATGCCTGCAGTGGTTTCATCTCCACCTGCACAAAACCCAAAATTTCAGCAGTTTTAAGACCCCATAAGCCTGTATCTCTCCTCTGACAATACCAGCAGATTTGTTTGTTTGATTTTTTTTCTGTTAGAAAATAGCATGTTGCAGTTCCTTGCAAGAACATGGAGTAATTGTATAACCACTGGAGCTTTTTAAAATTTATAGTATAAGTTTCATTATGGGAAAAAAATAATAACTATGCATAAAATGTGGCTTTTTAAATAGCTGAAATGCTTGTAATGTAACCACAGGGACAAACTAGAGATCTAGAGGGGAAAGACCATAGAAGAGTTAACAGAATTACCCCTTAAAAAGCTAACTGTTTTATCTAGACACCACCCTTTTCACAGGTAGGTTGAGCAAATTGCAAGCCAGCAGGTTCCAAGAACAACTATACAGGGAATTTCCAAGGCAAAAGTTTAAGTCACAGTTACACAGGTCTTGTCTTTCCTTGTGCTTGGGCAAAATTGCCATTAATATTAATGGCAGACAGGCATGCATGTAAAGGAGAGAAACCCCTAATTAGTGTCGTAGCACATGCAACATTCCTAACAGGGAAACCATTTTGTATGCCCTAATTGCACAAAATTGGCAACAAGTTACCGTATGCATCTGTATCAAAGGCTACAGAAGCTCATGAATTCTCCAGTGGTAGGAAAACGTGCCCATACTGCAGAGTTTGGGTGACAAAAGCAGTCTGTCTGTGTGTTATTCTCACAACCTCTGCTACCTAGCAAAGGTAGCCCTCCAGAGGTTCCTCACTCACCAGGGTTCCTGCTTCATGTCTGAGAGGGTGAGCACAAGTACCTGTGTTTTCCATCAAGGCTGAGATATTTTTCAGCTTTTTTTTTACTTAAACAAGTCTGACTGATCAATCTGTGCTGATATGCAGCTATTAGAAAACTGCACTCAGAACACTGTAGCCTTACAAAAATATCAGAATTACACTGATCATATCAGTGTAGGGCCTTCTTCCTCTAATTTACAGGAAATTTCTTCATATAATGTACTGCTACAAATCACAAGAAAGTCCATTTGGCTGCAGAAAGATGCTCAAGGTTCCAGTCATGCACACTATGATTTCCACTAAATACAAAGCATTACAATTTCTGCAAAAATATTTCAGAACCCTTCTCACTTTTAAGTCAAAGTCAATATTTTTTTCTAAGCCAATTTTATCTGCAAGCAAAGGCAAGTGGTTAAGTAGAATTCTATGAGCAGCAATTGTGATAATGTGTTTTTACAGAGAAAAGCCCTACATTCTTGTAATATCTACATTTTTAGATTTTTAAATCTTTAAATATACATTTCTTAAGCATCTATGTCTTCCCCTCCTAAAAACATCAGCACAAGCAATTCCTCAAGTAACTCAGTTGACTTCTCACTGATGCAACAGACCACATTTTTGCTCCAGAGATTCAGAGACAGAAAAATATCTTATTCAACATTTTTAATTTTTAAACTGGAGAAAAGAAACACTGTGCAAAACATTTTCACCTAAATACTTAATTGTAAGTCAACATAAATAGAAGACTGGCATCAACCTACTTAATGAGAAACATGACTGACTCACTTGATATTTTCCTCACCTAACATAGAAGTTTCTACTAAAAAACAAATTCTTGCTTGTTGCTTTTTTATTTCCCTTTTTAGCAGTAATCTTTATTCTTCTAAAACAAAAATCTGGAAGTGACCAAAGCAAAGTCTAAGAATGAAAACATTTAACCATCTAGGAGCTCAGCTAGCAAGAGCATATCCACCTCACCAATTACAGTAACACAAATCTGCCTGTGTTGTATTTCTGGATAGATTATTTGGCTCTTAATACCCAGCTTGGATGAGTTTAATGTTTCCCTGGCTGGTCTACTGTCATGCCCATCTGTCAGAGTGGCATAGAGCCCATTCACAAGGTAGAATGCCAGTTTCAACCAGAGCATGGATACTAACCAAAGACCAGTTTAGGAGGAAAGCCTATTGGATGCAGCTAATGACACCTTATTTACAGGGATCCTCCTGGTGTCAAGCCGTGCCAAATTAAGAACACATGCTACATTACAAGGATCACATCTGTTAACAAATATTGGCACTTTGTCACTGGCATCTGCCTCTTTTGTTAATCCTCTTCAGTAGTGAAAAGGCTGCCTCAGAAGAAGAGGTGTTCAGGCCTCATCATACCAGTATAATCACAGATTTTACTCATCAAGCATTTCCCAGTAACAGGCCAAAGTTTGTCAGCATTTCCTCTGCGTACATCTCTTCCCAGCAGTCTGCGATGCCCTGTAAGAAGCTGTGAAATTGTAGAATTGTAATACTGATTCAAATTAAGTTTTTCCATGTCTTTGAGGGTTTACTAAACCTATTGTCATCTTGTCAGCAACAAGAACAACATGATTGCAGAAAAAAGAGTGACAACTAATTAAAAAGCAGAGAAATTACTTGTATATTCTTGGTACAGCTGAGTTTGCAATCTAAGTAAAATATTGAATTAAATACCTCAGACCAAATAAAAAACAAAACCAGCAAGTATCAAACACTATGTTCAACTTGACGGTTTTGGGGACTCCTTTGCATTCGAGTTTAGGGCTTTGGGGACATGTTTGGTTTGGTTCATTTTTTCAAACTGAACAGTATGGAAGCATTAAGGCATGGACAACACAGGTCAGTACAAAAAAGACCTCTGTGCTGAAGGCAGGCAATTTCCACTTTAAGATTTTTTCCAGTTTGCACCATAAAAACAGTGAGCAGTTTGCCATGAGCCATGCCACAGATACTGTCCAGAAGCTGCCAGTCCTTGCCAGCAGTCTCAGCAGTGCTCTGTGTGGGAGGGGAGGTAGGCTGGCTCTCCATCCAAGCAAGCGCGAATATCAGCAGTAGGGACTCCTCCCTTTTGAGAGCTGTTGCAAACATCCAATTTTGCTGGATGGAACTCAAAGGGATCTGCACTCCTAGCAAGCCTCTCCCTTCCCCTTAGTCCAGGAGAGAGAAAGAAAGGCATAAGAGATACCACATGAGGTTGAGGGACTGCAACTGGTTCCTGCCCTCTAGGGTAGAGAGGAAACCAGTTACAGGGCTCACCACTCACTACTCAAGGCTAGTGTAAAAGCATGATACACAGCAGAAGCAGGACACTTGCACTAACCTGCTTTCAGATACCTCACCTTGGTGAAGAGACCAGGATTTTATTCTCTTTGCTTTGCTGAGATATATTTGCCTGATTGACCACACTGCATCAACCATGGATAATTTACAATAGGATGTGAAGCTCTTGCACTGAACTAATTGATAACAAGCTACTTTCACTAAAGCTACCTTAAAGGATGAACCAAGTTTTCTTGAATAGACAAGGGGAACATCAGTCCTAAAGAATCTCTTTTGTGTTGACTCCGGAAAGAAGAAACAACATTTAGACCCTTAAAAGACACCAAAGGCCTGGGAACAGGATGATGCTATTTGGAATAAAATGAAGGGTTTTCACTCCTCCATCAGATGCAGCTATTGTTCAATAAATCTCTCTCCATGAAGGACGACTAAGGACTATTACAGAGTTCACTGATCTTTGGTACCAAGAGATCTGGCTCTAGCTCTTTTCTCTGTGAAGTGTTTCCTCTGGCCACTGTCTTCAACCAACCATAGCAGGTAGGATCAGTACTGTGAGCTGGTTGAATTATAGAACAGTTCACAGAGCAAGCACAGTGTTCCTCAGCAAGTATTGATAATAAAGATGGCATAAAACTTCAGTCTTCCTGTACAGTGTTTCACTCACCAGGCAGCAACAGTTTAGCCAGTCAGGATATACAAAAATTGACTGAAGATTTTGTTGAATGGTCACAGGAAGCTACAGTTACCAGGGACGTCACAGATGGGTTTTTCCTCTTCCTTTATTATAGCAGGTCTTGAGCAGAGACATGGCATAATCAGATAGAAACATGCAATTGGGACAGAAGAAGAAAATATCTTACATTGTGTGTAAATAAGGTAAGTTCTCTAAACATCTCTAAGCTGTCTGTCAGCCCACACATCTCCAAAGCTTCAAGACAAACAGGCACACATTGAGAGGTATTTAACAACAGTTTAAAAAATAAAAACTAAACAAAAATCCACCATCAAGAATATATTGTCTTGAAGAACTGAGTAAAGTCTGTCTTGTGACAATGTATTCCAGCAAAAAATAACACACATATGATGATACAAACATCACTTGGCTGGTGATTTATTTTGTGCAAATAGTCTTGAAGCACCAAATGACATTTGTGATAATGTCATGGGGGGAAATGTTTAGCTGCCTCCTGGATTTACCTGGCATGTGAAAGATGTAATTCTAAAGATAACAACAATGATATTCCATTTATACATCTCACGCTATCCAAATTAATTCTTCTGATTTTCTAACTACACAGGAGTATCTGTAACCATAAAGCTACAGCCAGTGCTGGAGACTAACAGCTTAAAGTAGGAAATCAGAATTTCACCCACTCGGCATCCAGCATCTGAACCACAAGTGACACAACGTGATTAACCACAGCTCAGCTTCTCAGCTGGGAGAGTCCTTGGCATGTTTGTTGCAGGCTGAGCACACACATCCTCAGGATCAGGCTTTCACCTTGCCTGTGCAGACAGAAACCCCGGCAAAGATGTCACTTACAAAGAGTTCACCTAAGTCAATGCCAATTAACCTGGTAAGAAAGAGAAGTCTATTAAACCACCAGAGCTTTTCCCAGTACGCATAATGGTTCCAGTACAAACCCTGGTCATATCTGCTTCTTGTTCACCAGGGGAAAGCATTGGCATTATTGTTAGAAGCAACTTATGTGGCTGTGGAGTCTAGGTTACACCACTTCATTTTAGACACATACAAATTAGATGGCTTATCACTCAAATGCTTTCTCTAGAGGATGCACATCTCCAGAAGGCATTTCAAATCTTAGGTCAGTTAAACTGCCCTTTTTAACCATCTCTCCCTCCCCCACAACTAGAAAGCCAAGGGTGATGTAGTCTCCTCAAATAGATCCCTAATGCTTGGTGGCAGAAGTCACTTTTCATTTGATGGCCCTAGTTCAGAGAAGCAAAATGGCATTTCTTGGCTAGCGATGAATTGGAAAATACCTGTTTATCTAACCTTAAATGCCAAATCACACCTCTTCAAGGGTTCCTGTCTGATCAGCCAGTCCAGGTAGGCTGCCCCCTGGCCATCTGCATCCCTGGCCCTGTGGACGCTCCATGGAGCTGTTGGCCTGTTCATGATAGCTGGAAGCCCTGGCAAAGCCTTGCAAACGATAATTGAGAACCAACACCAGCACAAAAGAAGGTTTTGCCTCTAGTTCCATGACAGGACTCCTCCACAGGTGCCCAGCCATAGAGGTCTGCTGAGACTCTGCAGCAACAAGAGATTTTAGAATACTAATGCTGAGAGGACTGCTTGAAAATCAGTACTAATAAAAAAAATAATAAAATAAAGGGGAAGGGCTAATAGACAAGTGAACCTATTCATGTTTTATTCTTTTGCAATAATATAAAGCTTAAAATATTAATTTATGTATATTTAAAAGGCTAAGGATAGAAGATGGGGCTGCAGGGCGCAATTTCTGCAAACCTGAAATAATATATCTATCTCAAACCAATTCATATTTATTAGTGGAATAAATCCTTAAATTTCTTTCAAAAATTCTCATCACCCAAAAATTGTTCCAGGCTCCAGACCAACAAACAGATCTGAAAACTTATGTCAGAGAACACTGTTAAAAGCGTTATTAAAGTGATCTGCATGTATTTTCCTCACTTCTGCGGAGCCTGCTTTCAAACATTTTATCAAATGCTGCCCTCTAGCGAACCTCTGGCTTCCAGAGGAACATACAGACTGAAACAGTTGCATGATCTAAATGAGAAACTTAATTAAAATAACCAAAGTGCACACCAGCCGAGACAAAGAAGTCAAAAGAGATGTCTAATTCATTAGTAGAAATTCCTACATTGCTCTATCATTGCTGGTGATTTTTTTTCCATTACTATTTTATAAGCATCAGAATTTAGTGCATTTAGCCACTGCAACGTATTCTGTACCCTCCATACCTGCAGCATCTTGCTGTCAGACATTTGGATTTCATATGCTCAGTTTTAAAGATGAATTTCACCATTCTTGAGACTCTCCAACAACATACAGGTAGCCTGTTCAGAGTTAAATTCTGAACCTTAAATTAGCCTGCAAGACAGCAGAGTTCAATGGCATTGTATAGAAATAAGCATGTAAAGGAACAAAAATAACAGTGAAAAATGTCTACCACCATGTCTGATTCATATTATTCTTTCTCCTTTTCCCTTGAAAGGGATATCTCCCATGCTTCACTTGCTAACACAAAATTTAAGCTTCTGCTTCCTACCCGTTGATGAAAAGAACTGCACTGACAGAGTCAAAAAAAAGAACAGGATTCTCATAAACCATAGGTATAACTAAAAAACCTCAAAACAACAAAACTACACCTCTCCAGCTCCCACAATAACATGTATTTAATAGATTCCAACCTGTCAACATTTACACTAGCTCAATATTTTAACAGTATTAATTTTATTTCTCCATCAAGTAGTAATATCACCCATTAAGGTAGAATTAGTTGCCTTATAGTTTATGAGTAGCATTTAAGTCGAGGTGTTTGTTTTTCATGGGATAATTTTCTTTTAAGTGCACACTGGTAATGTGCTCCAACACTCAGCTTTCCTTCTTTTGAATATTGCATATGCTAAGTAAGTTCTTTCAGCAATAAAATAACAACCCACCACTTATCACTGCAGTCCAAATCTCCATGTGTAACAGGGCCATAAGGAAGCATTTCTTTAAGGTTGTGGCTCCCAGTATTTTCTTGAAAAAACAGAACACTTGAGTTTTATTAGAGGTACATGAAAAAACATGTAACAATAAAAATTACCTTTCCAGTCACTGCTACCAAATAGATATTCAACCCACTACAGTGGTAGGCAGCCATGTGAGTAAGTTTGAAGCCTCATCCTCCAAACCAGAAAAATCAGAAAGACACATCGATTCGTAAGGTGGGAGGTATCAGCATTCTGTGCATGGGAAATAGCCAGATCTTGGCAGCTGCTTGATTTTTTTTCTTCCACAATACCAACATGCTGAAGATTTTCACTGCAAAGGAAAAAAAAAATTACAAAGAATGGCAGGTCTTCAGAAGAATTGGCAAGTCTAAGGGCATCTGGTTCCAGGTGGCTACCTCCATACAGCTTTGGGAGATCTGCCTTTTAGAAGCTGCCTAGCACCTACCTCTTTAAAAATAGGCTCTTTTCAAGCTTCTCAGATGAAATACTACCCAACAGAGATGCATGGTAGCACAGCACATTTTTGAAACTGCTGGTGTGGCAGCTTTGATTTTAGCTTTATATCTACATCTGAAAAAGCCAGAAATTATGAAAAAAAAAAAAACAAACAAAAACAAATCAACAACAAAAACAACAAACTGGGAGAAATAGGGAGAAAATTATACTTAAGAAAATGGAAAATTCAGGTTTTTGTTCAATGTATGTCAAAATTCAGACCTTATACAATACAAATATCTGTTGAAGGTGGTGCACACACATGCAGCACTAACAGTGACTGTTCATTCATAACTATCATAGGCCACTCAGTCCTTAGACCTCTGACGTGACTGTTGAAGGGATTTTTCATGAGGGTATGCAGGAAGACAGGTGCATGACTGGAATAAAAGCAGGAAACAAAAGCCAAAAGAGAGACCAAAATACTATCCAAATACATAAAGTTTCAATAACATGTTTTATGCTTCTGTAAGAGCGCAGAACAAGTGTAGGAATCATTTTCAATTTTGACAGAAGACTGCCTTTTACTTTCTTTCATCCTGCCTTCCAGGCAACAAGAGAGTCCTCAGTAACACTCCTGCCTCAAAATGACAGTTTGCTCACTCTCCAGTGAATGTGTGTATGACCAGGATTCAGGGACAAAGATGGCTAGATGGATCATTAGCTTTGCTTGGTAAAGGCCTAGCACTGGCAGAGAGAGCAAAGAAAAAACTGATCCATTGCTCCCCAAACACCCACTAAAAGAAGCCTACAGACTGCACTGTAGACTTAAACAGACTTAATTATGGCATAGGGAGATTAATGAACTCTGTAATTTGTGCAATGTGGAAAGTACTGGCACCCTGCACAATGAAGAAATTCTGAGTAAACAGGACCTTGCTCTTGCAGAACATCTCCCAGCGCTCTGTGTGGAATGGAATGCAACAAGCCTTGGCTGCACCATACCCACCTGAGTGGCTGGGTACAACTTGAGCAACACAATATGCAAGGCAACTAACTTCTAGTGCCAGTTCTTGTGATTTTATTCCAAATTACATCAGTTTTAGATAATTTCTTGCCTGTGGTTCTCTGTCAGCACAGAGGGGTCTTACGGAGACTGAATCAGTGCTGAAATGAGGGTTTTGCTGGAAATGATTCTGCCCAGTTGGTGCAGCAGCTCGTTAAAATCTGCCTCCAGCGAGCTACAGCCCCTTACCACTGCTCCTCCTGATACCCGAGCTGTGTCACTTACACAGAACTTCTGCTGCTCCCCCCTGCCCAGTCAGGCATGGATCTGCCACTGCCCATGAAACTTAGTGTCATTAGTTTGATGGGGGGGCCCTGGGCAGAACCATGTACCCAACCCCAATGCTCACCCTCCTCCGAGAGCATGGGGAGCTGCAGAAAGAGCTGGAGAGCTCTGCTCTTTTCTACACACTGTTTCCTATCTGACCAGCACAAAAATTAACAACCCAGTTTGTGCTAGGCTTCTGTGCTAACTCCATGACCTCTCTGTCCACCAAAACGTCACTGCAATTAGATTTTTCCTTCCTGAATGTCACCAGTTACGAGTTATGTCACTACTCACAAAACACAGTTCTTATCCCACGACCAAGCATTGAAATGCTTTGCATGTTTCAAGCAGCACATTACACCAAACACTGGATGCAGTTTAACTAGCCTTGATAAACTCACACCAGCAGCCATAAAGTAGATTGATTTTTCGAAATATTTCCTTGAGAAGAGTGTCAAAAGGAACATTTCTCCATCTTCACAAAGACAACTTCCATCCTGACAGCTCTGCAGCACAACCCAAATGAGGTTGAGAGAACTGTCTTCCTCCAAGGTCTATCGGGCACCGAAATCTCACATCCCAGGCGCCTTCCATGCTTCACATTTACTCAAGACTCCTTAACTAATCTGTACTCCTATAAATACTGGAGACAGAACTTCCTAATCCACATAAATATGAGAAGAGAGAAGTCAAACCAGGGGTTAAATTTTATGTCCCAATTATATGGATCAGAAATCCAAAGTAAACCAAGAATTACTTTGCACATACCATTTCCAAAGTTTGTCTGTATCTAATTATTCCATTACCTAGTCAAAAAACATTATCATCCTTCTTTGTTTAAGATGGCTTTTCAGTAATGGCACATGTAGTCAAGTACCTTATACAATTCATTGCTGACCCTATGCTTCCACATCAGCTCAGCTGCTATTGCCTACTGTTCACAGTGAAAATCCATGATCCACCTTACAACTGGCAGCATTCTGGCAGGCATCAGACACACTTGACATAGTTAGGAGCAGCATCCCTCCTATAAGTTAGGGTCATATGCTTTTCTTCCCCTTGGTTTACACAGATAGATGGTTTAACTCTACTTGGACTTGGCTTTAGGTTGCAAAGATGAAATGTATTTGTACGTATGGATGCACATGCATGTTTATAAAACACAGCTATTGAAGTCATATAAAAACTCTGCATAAAGTCTTTTTCTCCTGCAAAATTATATTCAGGCAATATCCACGCAATTATCTATTGAGGTAAATACTAAGATAGCAAAATCATCACTATCAAATAAGTATCAAATGGAGTATTGTATCCTACTTCCCCTTCAAAGACTGACAAAAATCCTTCAATTGCAGTGAAAGAAACTGACATCTACTCCACCCACTACCTGCTAAATATGTTGTCCTGTTAGTATTTTGCAATTAAAAAGAATTAAAATAAAACAAAAGGAGCAATTAAATCTTATTATATAATTTCTTTGGCTTTGCTTATTAGTCTCCATTGTTTTCTGAGACCTGTTATGCAAGTTACATATATGTTGACTGTTGTCTCAGTTTTACCAAAGAAAAACACTGATTTGTTTGAAAATTTACTTAAGAAAATGTTCCCAGGTTAAGACCTTGTATGCCAAGTTTCAGCCCAGAGTGAATTTTTATGACCGAGTTATAAACCTTTGAAAATAAGAAACTAATACTACAAGGATTTAAAATAATAGAAAATGTTTCACATAATATAAATCTATAAGCAGAGCATTATATTTAAGTCTTAATATCTACATAGTTGGATTATCTTATATCTTGACAATCATACTAAGTAATCTTGCCTCCTTTCCCCTTCTTCTGATTCAGTGTTTCATTCTTATGCATTAACAATGCTCTGGGCCATAAAATACTGTATTAATATTAGTTTGTCACAGTAGACTAAATTTAGAACAACTCATTAATATGGGAGAGTAAAAGGCATTCTGCCAGGAGTGTGAGTGACTCTACAAGCTCTTAAGGCTATAAGTTATGCAGATATGCCACTTGAACTAGAGAGCTAGCAATTCCTTTTGTTATTAATAAGAGATTCTATTAGTTGAAGTCATTTCTATTTCTAATTAAGAAATGTGGAAAAAGGCAATTTTACCATTGGATGTATCTCTGATGTGTAGCCAGAATAAGCCACATGCCATCTTTCTCTGCTTTCTGGTCAGATAGGATTAGTGGCACATGCACAGAAGGAATTTTCCCCTGCAGTACACAGGAAAAAACAAACGTACTATTATGGTATTTTCTTTGGTACAGTCATAATCTGTGCATCAGGAAGAAAGTCCAACAACTAGAGCTGTTTCAAAACAGATCTGATAATGTTTAGAACTGCCCCAGTGAAGAAAGTTTTCATTTTTCACAAATACAGTCTTTCATTCGTATAGTTTCATGCCAGTAATGCCCTCTCAAAGGTTGTCAAATATTAATTTTTTTAAATTTAGTCCCTTGCTAAGCTACAAATATTCATGTTTAACACCAAGTAGCAGTTCAGGGGCTGACAACAGTATGTACCTTTTGAATGATGCATAGAAAGCAGCAGTTAGCACAAAGACAAAGCCACCAGATTGGTCTCAGGGAAACCCAGTGTCTGAATTTTTCATGATTCCTCCAGCACTTAAAGAATAAGAAACTGGCTACTACTGTTGGGAGATCAGCGTTGTGAAGGTCAGAGCCCAAAAACATGCAAGTGAATCAGGTTTTGCCTGGGGAAAGTGAAAAGGGATTTAAGCTGCTTAAGAGAATTACAAAGATTTTTTTAATGCATTTTACAAACACTGTGGTAGCAAAACAATAGCTACAAAAATGAGGAGAATCATATCCACCTACCCTTCATTGCTTGTAAGTCACAAAAGACAGAGCAAAGACCTTTTCTTTATGTCTGAAGGCTTAAAACTTCCAGAGATGATTCTTTTGCTGATAGACTTCCTTTTACACTTCTTTTGCCTTTTAAGAACTGCAGGTACTTCAGATGAAAACAGATAAATGAGAATTGTAAAATAAATTCAGTAATTTCTCTATGCTTAAAAATGCAGTAAAGTGATGTCTTCATTATCCCACAGCCCAGTGTCTTGTTAATCTGTTTATTTTCCATAGCAGACAAACTTTACTTGATCTCATAATTATTTCTAGAAAGTATAAATTGATTCCGGGGGGAAGAAAAAAAAAAATAGAAAAATAACAGAAACTGCTTAGAAAAACATTACAGTGTTTAAGCAACTGATGGCTTCACCTGTCATCATCTAGTTAAGCTCTTAATGAGTTATTTTCTATTCTTGGTCACATCTGATTTTTTTTTTTTAATACAAGTCCCTTTGAACAGCTGGGAGTTACAGCATCCTTTGATCACAGTATTCTGAATTTTCAGTCAAAATGAGGACATTTCTGTCCTTACTTGGGCTATTTTTACAAGTCTATTTCCTCAAGTCTGTTTTTGGACATTACTTTGCAGGCATACAAGGAAGCAGAACAATTAATGTATACATTTTTACATAAATGTTTATAAATTTAGTAAAGGGAAAGAGCTTTGCCATAAGAAAGCTCAGCTCTTTTGAAGGCAGTTTTCTAATGATGACCCTTGGCATGCTAGCCCACATGGGATTCCTCTGAGAAGAGTCTGATGAAAATTAGTCTATTCTCATTTCAAACAGAATTTTGCTGAAGTCCTGATCAGAGCATCAGCATGGAGTCCAGGGAGACAACACACGCTACTTGATTCACTCCGCAGCCTCCCTCTCCTGGTAATTGTTGCAGGAACACATAGTGACAAGACTATAGGATGTGAGGGGTCTGGATGTACTCAGGCTGTTACTCTCTGTTTAAAGATTTAAACCATCAGGGTATGATAAGGCTTTTTGATGTTCATTGAACATGGAGCTTGGGTACAGAAGAAGGGGAAAGGGCTTCACCGGAAGGCAATCATCTTTCAGAGCCACAGTAAGACTGAGAGAGGTGGGAAAATCTCAGTCTCAGCATAGACATGGAACAAAGGGAGATGAAAGGGCTAGGGTGAAGAAGGGGCCAGATCTGGCTGTGAGGCAGAACTTGCACTAAAAGATAGTTCGATGCCTTAAAAAGCAGAAAAAACATTTAGTGTTCTTGCTCCATTAACATACACTTTTGGCTAAAATTTAACTATTCTGCAAAATTTTTACAGTTTATGTTGACACTATGTTTAAACAATGCCTCTGGCTTATTTTGAAATTATTTAATGAATGTACTTTGTCAGATGAACATCATTTCCTAATTATACAGGAAAGTATTAAATGATGAGCTATTTTAAAGCGTGGATACAATCTTTTCTTTCCTAAGGGACAAACTGAAAACGGGCTGGTGCCATACATTGCTGTATAATGTGCATGACTGGGGAGGGGAGTGCAGACATAGAAATTTTCCTTGTATTGACAAAGCAAGGCATCTTAAGACAAACATGAAGAGGCATTACCATCACCAGGTAAGGCCGATACAACACTGTTTCATCATCCAGAAGAGAATTACTATTTCCAAGGATAATTAAGGGCCTAATCCTGCACCATGAATGGTGATGAGCACTTTTGATTCTCATTAGCTTTAAAGGGAGATGAGAGGAATCAGTGGGTCACAGGATCAGGCTCTAAAATGAAAGAGAGATTTGAAGGAGTCATCTACACAATTTCATAGACTAGGAGGAAGAGAAAGACAGTTTGATCTGAGCATCACTTGTATGCTCTGGGAGTTTCACAGTACCTCTGCTGTACAGCTCTGTAATTTTGTAGGTCCAACAGGCATTTGCCAGCATTAGCTGCTCTGAAATAAGGGAGAAGGTAAAGGATTCACATAGAAAGCTGAGTGTTAAGCTGATCAAAGTTAGAGATACAGGGATTTATATGCACCTTTCTAGCTAAGAAACACTACCTGCTTTTTTATACTAATCTCAGTGGGCCAAATTTATCCTGATGTAACTCAAAGAATATCAGAAGAATTACTGCAGAGATAAAGCAGACCCAGTCTCCCTGTGATGTTATTTATAATCTGTATGTTTTGCTCTATAAGAGCATACATACTTGGAGGGTTGCCTAACTGCAATCACTTACAAGAGTGCAGGAGTCTATTGACTTCAGCAAAGCTAATTCTGAGTTTGATGAAGGAGATTCACATCAAAATAGTAACACGGACTATTCCTCAAAATCATTCCTATATATTCACTGATGTTCTTAACTTGGCATTAAGAGCTGCATTAATACTTACATTAGGCTGTACATTCCCCTTCAAATCTGAAGTCTGACATCCTTCCTCTAACAGCTAAATGCCTTATATGCATCTGTTGTGAAACTTGGTCCTGCAGAGTGTATGTACTGTGACCAGCCTGCTTCTATGAAAATGCTTAGCACACATTTGGTTGGTTTTCAAATCCAAGGTTGGCATTTTCAGAAGCATTTAAGAGACTCAGGCATGTAAGTCCTACTGAAAGTCAATGAGATGTCTTCCTAAATCAGTTAGGTTTTCTGAACGTTAGATCCTATTGTGCTTCAGTGAGAGTTGGCTGCCTCCCAGCTAAGACTTTGAAATATCGCCAACAAAAAACCACTGACACAAAACCAACACAAACAATAGACAAAAGTTGTGTAAACTGAGTCTTTCCATGATCAGTCTACTTAAAAAATGGTAAGATAGCTCAAAAACAATCACCCCCTATCCAGGACCCTCTCTAGATTTCATGAGGAAAAGGATGCCCTAGTTAATCCACAGATGCTCCATGTGACTGTCTAGACAAGGCCCACTGTATTGGCCTCCATGCTGGCCAACTTCCACCTAAAGAAATGAGACATTCTTTGCTGCCATTAACCAAAGGGGCATATGTCCAAAGTTGTCCATCCTCTCCTATGAGGACTTGGTAGGCAAATTTTGGTTCATTCTGGAGAAGAAAGGATCTGTGTTCACCTTCTGTCACTATTTTGAGCAGCATTATATGAATAGCAAACCTGAAAACCTTGCAGGAAGCTACACATAAAACCAGAAGGTGCTGCTGAGCTATTTGAGTCTCTACAGGCATATTTGATGTGGTGTTTGCATAATGGCAGTTGCAGGAAACAGAAGTTGAAGAACAGTTTTTTGGTATTGTTTTTTTTTTTTTTTTTAAGGCAAGATGTATTCCCTTGCTTTCATTTTTTTAGTTGCTGCCATACAACATATTCATCTGCAGCCATCAAAGAAATTATGCACAGAGCAATAGCTCACCCAAACCCCTGTGGCTTCAGCCGACACTTTAGAAGCTGAGATTCAAAATGCAGTCCTAGACCATGGATATCCTAGTTCTGCCATACAGCACTCCTTCCTCAGACAAGTTAAAAATGCAGCTTTGTACGAACTGACAATCAACAACACTGAAAAGGGCCAAAGTTTGCATGATTCATTGCAGTCACAAATGGTACAAAATTTATAGGAACCAAAATAAAAGCCACAGTGATTTTTTACAACTTCAGCCCAAGGCTAAAGGAAGAAATACCAGAAATACAAATTTAACCTGATTTTTTGTGACAGAGTCAATTGTTAAATAAGTGGTGTAACAGACACCTACTGCAACAAGAACAGAAATTGCACCAGTTGCTTTTATGTTATCATACGACTGTGTGTTCTCACAAAAACTTTCCCCAGAAAAATCAATAAGACAGATTGTGCCCAGCAGTCCCCCATTACAGAATTAAATCCATATGCCAACACAAAACAATGAAGAAAACAAAACTAACAAGGTATCCATTTGGCTTTGTTTGACTTTGCCTGCCAGAGAATAAAATGCAAGGCTGGGGTGTAATTTAATGCAAACCTTGGCCTATCCTGGTCATGCATATGACTGACCCTCAGTGCAAGACCATCAATTTTCTATTAAAGATCAGAGAGTTGACATATCAAAGTCAACATCTAGCTGAATAACTGCAGTAACTTGATAATAATTCTTTTGTGGATTTCAGAGTGGCTTTTCGGTAAAGTATCAGAAAGGTAGCAGTTTTCAATCCTGACCCAACAAGATCTGAATATGAAATAAAGGATTTGAGCTTGATCTCCCCATGATGTGAGGATGAATGTTCTGGTAAATGTTAACTTAGTGCTCTGAATAGCTCAGTAATAGATGGGTTTAGGCAGTAATAGGTTTAAAATGTCAACTTATTGAATAATAATTTCATGTTGTACAAATACTACGTGTAAGAAGGGATTTGTTTTGCAAATTTTGAAATAAATGAATGGATTTGTGATGTCCTTCACTGTTCTGTTCAGAATGTTATACAAGAACAAAAATTAGTTTTGCTTCAATAATATCCCTCATTGTTTCCCTGCATTATTCTGAGTCTGTGTCATCACTCAAAAGTGCTGTTTACCCTTAAGTAGCTTGATGTGTTTTGCACCCCTGACAACAAACACAATAATTCATTGGAAAAATAAACAATAAGATAGAAAAAAAAACCAAACCCCTCACAAATTTTCCTTAAAATTCTGCTATGCAACTAAGGACAGTGTTAAAACATCCTTAGATCACTTACATCCAAAAAATTACTACTGACTCTTACTGAAGGAAGTTCTGAAGCAATGCCAATCCAATGTTGTCTGACTGCTAACACATGGATGAAAGCATTCAAGCTGCTCCATTTTTCATTTCATGCTATTTCAGCCATTGCCTCCCATCCAGGCACTGATGTTAAGCAACCTGTAAAGTATTGCTAACATACTTGGGAAGATGATGCCAAGCAATTGACCATATGGCATTTTGGAACAGAACAGCATTCTTGGGGCCTTTTTATTTTTTAAATATGTTTTTCTTTACTTATTCTCAGCTTGCTTCCATCTATGTATGCTTTCACACTTACGTAAGTGATTCTCGTTCAGCTTACGTAAGTTTGAATCCACTACACTTGAATTGATACCAAATTACCAGCGGTTGGGTTCTAGCAGTTGTATTTTTCTGACTGACCCTAAAACCCAATACTTGATGTTAAACTTATTAATCAAGAACCAAAGATACAGACTGTGCCAAAACTGTTCAGAAACTCACTCTTTATGAAGCAGGAGGACATAATAATGAGGAGGGTTAGCTAAGCTTAGTAATTTCTTCTATCTTCTCTTGATGAGTGCCAATAGAAGGAACCCATGCAGCTCAAAGCCCAGTCTTCCAGACCTGCTGGAAGACTGGCAGTTGCACCTGCTGTACTCAATTATTCATGGCCTATTTTGCACAAATAGCTTCATGCATTCAAATTTATTTAAATCTCCCGAATAAGCACAGGACTTTGCATCACCAGGCAAATAACCCTGTCCAAATTTCAGTGTGAATCAGACTTCAGACACTCAAGTGATCAGAGCACCACTCAGTTAAGCATGATACTGTTCTTTGCTTCTGGATCCCAAATTGTTGAGTAGTGTGGCCACAGGGGTAAATATGTTTTATGTTTTAGCCAGAATAAGCTGTAGTTTTGGGCAGCAATTCTGTCCAAACTGTCTTAAGCTGAAAGGACCAACAGTATAAATTCCTGAGAAGACACGTCCCAGCCACTCATCTGTGAAAGTGGTAGCTTAAAAGGTAGACCCTGGGAGACAAAACTTGGGAGCATCCAGCTATTTCTATGGAACTGGCTGTGATACCATAAAACAAAAGGTGACAATTCCTGTACAAGATCAGACAAAGAAGAGAGGGGAGGCTAAACTGTGAAAAGCAATTCCTCGCTCTCATACAAATATCTTGAAGAACAATATAGGGATTACAGGAAATCATAAGCCAAGTAAACTGCTTTTTGGATAAGTATTTTCCGCTTACAAGGGTGCCTCAAGGCAAAAGTTGCTCTTTAAACAGAATTTGATTTTAAGGGCAAATTTACAATTATAATTAGCTGCAACAAGCAGACAAACCCAGAGGGAGGGCTGTGTTCAGGTCCTAGGCACAGAGCCTCATGGTCTGGCAGCATGATCAAGAGCCCCTGCCGTGTCGCCTGCCCCCAAGAACGCCCTGCAGACAGCTCGTGGGCCATGCTGACACAGGGACTCCTGCCCTCCTGGAAGGCAAAGAGACTGGAAACCAGCACACAAATAAATATAGCAATCCAAAGCTGACCACAGAGGGGGAGTAAGCTCTCAAGGAAACCAGCAGCACAAAGTTACTTGAAAAGTTACCAGGCTGAACCCCCAATCCATGCTTCAGCTTTGCCTGAAGTCCCTTTAGGTCAATGCATATGTACAGCACTGGGGAAAAAGGAAGCAGCAGGCAACGGAACACAACCAAAAACCCAAACAACAAAACACAATAAAACAGCCCTGAGAGACTCAAGGAGGGGTCAATTCTGAGAAAGCAACACCATTTTAGTCCTAGGTATGACAGGCTATACCTTCAATGATGATCTTGCAAAGAACATCAAATGGGAAGCACATGGTAAAGTTCCACCCAGACAACATTGTACATCACACAGACAACATGTTATGTGTAGGTTAGGAGACATTACACATTAATCCAGTCATCATAACAGCACAAACCTCTAACAGTGAATGGCAAACTGGAATGCTGTGGTTGTGTGAACTTTGTTTATCCCTGGCTGCCCATTGACTTTACTAACTGCTGTGAGCACAAATGATCTTACATACCATCCAAAATGATTGCATATACAGTAAAAGTTCAAAAGTAGACTGTAAAAAAAAAAAAAAAAAGACTTCTCAAAATCTATACCTAATTTGATCCAAAAACTGTGATGGTTGCAACTTCCCTTGGAGTTTTCAGCTTTTCTATATTTCTTTGGAATTAGAGAAGCACCCGTAAAATCTCTCCTAATAACACCACCCACGAAACCTTCTCTCCTGACTCCTTGTCTCCTGTAACAGGGCAGTCTGGCCAAGGAACAAAAACTGGCTTCCAGAAGCTGTCACCATCCTTCATGTAAAATCATAACTTGTAGGAGCACACAGCTTCCCTCAGGTCACTGGCTTCCAGGTCCTGCCATTCCTGCTCACACGTTCTGATGAATGCTTCTTCCCCCACTTCACAAAAAACCTCCAAAGGTTCAGATCGTCCACAGAAAGAGAGTTTAGCTGGTATTACTGGTAAAAATAAAGTAAAAGCTTTTCCTTCTTTCCTTAAATATATAAAAGTCAAGCTTCTAGACAGATAATATCACTGAATCAGGCTAGTGGAAATACTATGCCACAAGAAGCTAAATAGCTGAACTTGGAGCAGCTGGTGAGTGAACCTTAGAGCAGGAGTGGTAAACAAACACGACCGATCCTATCTAGAGTGGTCACATTAACCTCTGAAAAAGCCCTAACAGGCTTTGAATTTGGAAAGAACTCATGCTCTAGCCAGTGCTTCCTGAGAGTCCCAGCAAAGGGCTTATAGTTAACTCAAGCACAAAGACTAAATGACCTGAAGCTTTCTCTTCAGGATTAAAGTAGGCATGAAGGAGGTAGCTGGGTGCTAACAGTACCTGAGTGCTTTGTAGAAATATGCTCCCTGAGGTCAAAGACTGCTCTTGGACCTAACACTAAAGCTTGCACTATCTACAGAAAAGGTGATCATAAGGCATGATGCAGTTTCAGTACCCAAAAATCAATACTGCTCAGATAATTTTCAGTCAAACCTAAGAAAATCTATCCCCTCACTGACAAAAACAACTGGGTGGTGGGATCTGTTTGGAATAGGATCTTTCATATGGCAGTTCAGGTAAAGAACCAAAAAACAGACCCTAGAAGGAAGAAGAAAATCAAATTCATATAATCATATTAGTTCCTCTATAGTTTTGTGCTTTTCCTAGGGTTCTGACTTTATTTTTCATGTCAAAATATGATTTTTTTTTCCTGTTAGCAAACACCTAATTTTCCAAAGACTAAAAAGGATACCCATCAAGTTAGAAAATATTCAAAATAAAGCCTTTTAATAAAGCAGAGAAAAAGCTGTGTACATAAGACAGCAGCTATGTGAGGCAGACAACATTTTCGGAGAATGCACAATTTGGACCGCGTAACCATTCCTGGCCACCTGCTGTAACAGGTCTGGTTTGTAACAGAGCAGCTTGCCACTCGAAGGTTACTCAGTATCCACAGGCCTCCCTGCGTTGTTCGGATTACACATGCAAGTCCCATCCTTTGGCAGAACCTAACCTTTATCTTTTTCCACTCTTGAAAATAAAGCTTATGTCAAGGGGTCGAGGCCTGCAGAGTCATGTTCCTCCTCTCTGCCTGCCATATGCAGAGCCATGGGGAGCACTGGGGAGCGCCAAGGCTTTGCCCTTGTGATGAGAAGCACCGTAACCGCTCAAGGCTTGCCCCAAGGAAGCACGTGTGCTGTTACAACCACGAATTTGGGTACATCTGCCTCATCTCTGGCTCAGTGAGGGTACAAGGCTGTAGCATTTAGCCTGCTTCTTTAAGCAGTCCATAGATACTGAACAGCATCCTTGATGGGATGTGAAATGCAGGTACCAAGTAATGCAGAATTTATAGAGGATGCCACACAGCTACCAAAAGAGCATTCAAGATACAGAGGAACATAAACTGCACAGCTGAAATCAAGCCATATTTTTAGCTGCAAACTTGTTAAATCCACATTCATATGCCTCCACCAAAATATTTCATTCTCTTTGATTAACAAATCTTTCTTAAATGAGGTTCAGTCCTACACAAATGTAAAATGGATGTGTGTTTTTTAAAGCACTGAAACTGATTTGCATTTCAGCACATCGATGTATCTATAGAACAACTTTAATAAAAAGGCTCAGTTCTTTCAGATTATTTGGTCTATGTGTTTGTTTTTCTGGTGCATATAAAATTATCTTTAAAAATGTAGGCAAACCATGGATCCATAGGTAATCTAAGAAGCACAACATTCATGCTTGTTTATATCTGTATTTTCAGCTAGTACATATCCATGATTTATTTGCAAACAAATTAATTAATGTTTCAGCAGCTGTTTGCAGCCAGTCTGTGATCTAGTTTAAACAGAGATGACAGTTTTTTTTATTCCACAGGGGCAATTTCAAGCACTCATAGATTATATTCTTACTATCAGTCCAAATGATAAAAGAGTAGTGAATCCTGAAACAGCATAGCTGACTTTATAAGATCACTGTGCTTCCACATATCCAGTTATTCCCTAATGCCATCTTTCCTGTGTTATCTTTTAATTAAGGCTGCATAATGCCAGTTTATAAACAAATCTCTAAGTAAGATCAAAAACTGACATATTTTAAATGTTTTTCATTCTCTAGTTTGTGGTCTCCTGGGGGTGTTATTCTAAAATGTACATCCCTGTATGAAATTACTTTTTTATCACATTGTGTATAATGAAAAGGAATGTTTGAATATTGTTCTGTAACCTGACAACAAACAAACAAATGAAAGAACAAATGCTGGGTAGCGTAAAAGATAAGCACAATATACAGTAGGTAGATAACTGCAGAAAACACTACTTCACTTTGTGATTTTGTAAATCTTGATTAAAAAAAAAAAGAAAACTACAAGACAAAATCCCCAAAGCCTCGCTAGGCTAAATTTCCTCCTTCTTCTTTGAACAGGCTACACAGATTTTGTTGACTAATTGAGATCAATCCCAGTTGTAAATCGCCTTGCTATCCTACAGCTTTAATTAAGCTACCAGAGGGAGTTGTTTATCAATTAACACTTGTTACAAATTATTAGTAATTATATGGACTTTGCGTATATACATCAGCCAGTAAAGACTAAGCCATACTTCCCTGTGATAGAAATTGTCAGATATAGTGTATAATATTTTTCTTACAAAAAAAAAACAACCAATCAGCACAAAAACATATGGAAATTAGACTGGTGTAGGAAGACCTAAAGTAATCCACACATTACCCTTAACTAAATGCGACAAATTTTAACATATCTTGTGCATAAATGTAGGCAATTATGGTAAGTAAATTAAGTTAGTCAAACTTTTTAAAAAATGGTAGTGTTCTTTAATGCATTGCATGCCTTCCCATTTTGAGTAACAAACATCTTAAATAAGGAACATTAGGTAAAAGTTGATAATATATTCAAACATTAAAGCTACCTATTGCTCTGTGCACTACATTCTGTGATAATTTTAATTGGCTTAATTGAGATGCACAAGTCTGATTAATGTTTAATTCCTTTATATTAAAAAAGAGAGAGTCAAGTAGTTAGACATTTCTTCAATTATGTTAGATCTTTCTTGACTTCAAAGGAATGTTACAGTAGACAGCCAGATACTGGATGAACTGATTAAAGAATAAAGACTGCTCATTATAATCTAAGAGTACAAAATTGGTTTGTGTAGCCTTTGAAAGTTAAAATTAAGAGCTGTTGAGTTAAAACTCAAGCTACAGTAATTAACCCAATTTATAGCCATCTTCACTTACCTGGTTGACTAAGATTAGTCATTTGAAATGATCTAGTAGATTCACTGGTTCATTTATTATTCATTCCATGACCAATGAGATATAATTTCACCCTGATGAAACCTTCATTTATGAGACAAAGATTTAGTGCCTCTACTTAATTTGTTTTTAATTACTTAGGATAGAACCTTCCTCATTCACATTAATGAGTAACAACCTCTTCAAAACCTGCTGAGGAGATTTTGGTCGGGGTTTTTTTTTTCCATCTTCTGGCTATGTAAGAAATAAAAGATTACCAAATTTTTTGAATAATACAAGTGTTGCATTATAGAAGTAAGTACATTAAATTTTATATGAGTACCACAGTTGCACTTTGCTAATACAGTTTACTGTCTAGCAGAAAGGGATAGTCTGTTCCTGCAGGTGTGTGGATAATACAAAACTACTGGGTATGAAAGGCATAACTGAGCTTCTACTGTGATATTAGAAAAGGGGGCATTGAAATTTCTTTTAAACTAGCCTATGTTGGCTAGTTGACAGGAGTTTTGAGTTTGTTTCTACTGGCAATCAACACTGATTAAATTTAAAAATCAATTGATTTTTAAAAATCTTTGTTTTGACCAAAATAACAACTTGCAAAGCAACAGCACTGCACTTGCCTGAAAACAGATTCACACAGGTCTCTAGTTAGCCACTGTCTCCAACCCTTTATAAAGGGAAAGAGAAGAAAATAATCAAACAAATTTTATAATGATAAATGGGCTTATGGATAGAACTACTCTGCTAAATTATTCAAAGAAAGTAAAATATGAGCACAAAAATAAGTGAGTAAAGCAGGTAAGTAGCCTGTTTTGCCTAATGAAATTAGCTGTTTTAGAGAGTGTATTTGATTATCCTGGTAATGATTTGATCAGGACTGTTCTACAGCTGGGCTTACATGAGAGCCCTCTACCCAGCAACAGGCACATGAACTACATGAAAACACTCACCTTAACTAAACAGCTTAAAGGTCTGCAAAACCAGAACTGATAGCAGAGAAAAAGCAGCTTTTCAAATGGAAGCAACACAATGGCCAAGGGCATGCCAGAAGGCAATGCTGGAAACCTCTAAATACAGTATTTTTTGACAATACCTAGTAACTGTAACTGAACATGAAAAGACAGCAACATCCAATATTTTTTCATCTGGTGAAAACTCTCAAGAGTTCCAGCGACACTAGCTGGGGCAAAGGTAATTTTCACATTCTTAGAAGATATGCTGAGCAGTTTGTAGTACCTTACTAATACTTAGTTACATTAGAGTGTTACCTACAGAGAAATGTTGCCTTGTAATCTATTCACCACAGGCAAGAGGGGTTTTCCTATTCCCCTTTTTCCACACAAACTGAAGTTATTGCTGGAGATCCAAGCAGCCTCTTTCTGTAACATGCTACAGTCCCTTAACTATAAATCTCATAGTCTGGGGTAAGGAAAAATAAACACACACAAAAAAAAAATCACAGCATCAAACCTGTAACCATCGATCCCGCCATTACAAACACTTAAATAATTTTTTACAGAAATTCAAAAGCCAGCTAATCTACCTCTAAAAAAGAAAGCTCTGTTTCTGAAAGAAAATGAACCAGTACTGAGGTAGATTGACAGCCCCAAATCTCAATTATTGCAACAAAGATGCTACAGGACATGATTACTTAAACAAGATGATTTCTTCAACAGAGCTAGAAGGAAATATTTTTGACAGACAAATTATTTCAGATAAGTTTTTTCCAACCTCTGGTAAAAATGAGATGGAAAATTCCTAGAACCTTATCCTGTCTGCATCAATGTGTGGCAGCACAGAACGAGGAAAGCAGCACACTGAGGAACTAGCTGGTTTTGCTGGAACAATGCCCACCATACAACAGCACACTGCTTCAATCTTTACCTGCAAAGCCCCACAGCCACCCATTCAAGGTTCTGCTGCCTATCACAGCAATAACAGATGCAATATCACTGAAGATATAATTCACAATTCCAGCATGCAGTGTTATGATAGCATCCACTTTTTCTGGTATCAGAGAAAATGTGCTGATTTTCTCCATATTGGGAGGTTTTCTCACGAGTTAGGATAAGCTGAGATTTCCTGTCCTCTTCAATAACACTGCTATTTCAGCCTCCCACCAGGGAGACTGTCCCCAAGCTCCCTGTATCGACTGGTACTTTATGGATATAAAAGTAGTGGTCAGGTGGTAACCTGGAACCAAAAGACTTCCCTTAGACAGTTATGTTTTAATCCTGCACTGTGTAGGTCTGCAGATGGAAGCCAGGAAGGCTCTGAAAAAATTTTTCCTTAATACTCCTCCTATACATGCAATGAAAAGGTTCTTATATACATTTTAATGACATGTTCCTATGGCATTAATAGTATCTTATTAAATTATACAACAATGATGGGGTTTATATTTTTCCATAATACTTTTCTTTCTTTGATGAAAGACCATCACTCATCCTAGAGGCAGCTATGTTTTATTGAGGGTAATACCAAATACAGTAATTTTTAAAGCAATGGGTATCCCTTAGAAAGTAAGATACTTTTTGGTAAGTTCATCAGCATGTACCCTTGTTTTGTCACTACCTGATCTGCCAAATTACATGTTGCAAGAACAAAAGGAGCAAACTTATAGCACCTTCCCACCTATCCTGTATGTTCAGTGGCTAATAGGAAGCTCTTATAGCCTTAGGAATGCTCACCTGAATATAAGGCAGAGAAAAAGCGGCCTAGGTTATGAGTTCTGCTCTCCTCCACCTGCGGCAGGGAGCTGTAGCGGATTTCACATCTAATTGTGAAGTTTCTTGATCTGCTCAAAAATGTTCCTAAACTACAGAGTACCTTTGAGTTTTCATTGTTGGCTGAATATGACAAAACTCTTGGTATCATATCTTACTCTCACTCATCTTGAGCAGATCTTGTTAGTGCAGATTAGATCTTGTTAAAGATTAATTCTTAAAGCATCCTCAAGCTTTCTTTTCCAACAAAGGAAACATCAATTATAGGCTCACACATAAACTTTGCCCCTATCTGGAATACTTGCTGCCCTTTATAAATCTTAGATTTCTTCCCCTTGTGTGTGTTCAAAGGAGAGATTTTATTGCCTCCAGGGGTTGTTAAACTGATTGCAATACCACGTATTTAGAGCAGTTCAGTGGGAATTAAGCTGGTTCAATGCTGTCAGACCCAGAATATAGCTGTCAAATAGCATTACAAGTAAAACACCCTTGATAAGAAATAATGACCAAATGTCAATCTGTTTTTTACCAGCAGCGCTACAGACGTAGCCTTGCAATGAAAAATGCAATATTTTGCACATTATAGTAGCTATGCTTTTATGATGCTACATAGTAAAAGGTATTTCAGTCTTTCAATGCAGTTTATTTTTAGATTATAGGATTGGATCATGAAAATGTGTCTTGGACCCACCTTGGATTCAAAGTAGCAATGCTATAAGTGTGGCTTTACTCTCCTTGCAATTTTCTGCTATAAAAAACCCACATAACAAAACAACAACAACAAAAAAAAATCACAAAACCAACACATGCATTAAAAATTCACTAATCGTACTTCCTAAACGTTAGCTGTGCAGAAATTAAAACAGCCAATTTGCTTAGAGCTGCTTTATGATCTTACAGCATAAAGGTTCATGTAACCTCACACTACAATGCAGCACATTAGCTAACCTTATTTTTCTGATTTATGGATTGTTGTTTTTGAATAACTCTACTGTGTACAAAATTACTATATTTCTTACAACTGCTTTTGCAGATACCACTATTTGTCACCTATATGAAGAATTAATACGCAATACATGTTTTAATACTTAAATACACACTATTCCTATTCCAATACTTAAACAGTTTTCTTCAATACAGTGTTTACAAACGTGTATTCATTTTTGATAATACATTTTTGACTTACATGAAATTGTTACCATAAATAAATAACACGACTTTAGAAACTAAAATAAAACCATTGCCAAGACACAACTTAGGACTCATGTATCCAGATGTGATGAGGTTCAAAGCAATATGCCTGAACATTTGGTTTAAGATAGAGCAGGAAGTATTTAAAAACATCTGCAATAATTTGGGGTCACAGTTTCAGCCAGACTAAGTGCTATAAGATTTTGTCTTGGAGACATTCAAGAGGAATTATATACAAAGGAAGGACAAGGAAAATCTAATACGTCCTTCAAAAAGACATTTTAAAACTAAGAACAGTTCTAGTTCCCTAGGAACTGGTGAATGAACAGAGAGGGAAAACAAAACATGATGCAAACTCTCAAGCACAGTAAGACTAAGAATGTGAATGACAAATTGTACTCTCCATATCATTCAAAGAGGGCACCTGTTGACCTGTGAAAGTCCCAGCACATGAGATAAAACTGATAATGCAATATGCTTAAAACAATTATACTTCTTTGACAGAAACCTCCCCCCTCCAAAAAAAAATTTGAGTGGCATTAATATTATCTCACAATTTAAATCTGCAAAATACTTTCCATCTCTGAAATACATAATTAAAGTACAAACAGCATCGTTGTATTTATACCTTTCAAACTCAGACTTGACTTTTCCATTCTGCAAACTTCTTTCCTACATTAATAATCCACTATGCACAAAGAAATCACATTAATTGCTAACTTGCACATGGCTGGATGTATAGTTTCAAGAATGCATACAGACAGCAGAGAAGACCTGAGGAACCACCCCTAACCTGACAGTTTCAATCAGACTGCAAAAAATCCGAACACTTCACACCTGGTGAGCCACTCTAAGTCCTTACACAGCTGTGCAACTCCCTGTCTTCAGAGAATCTACAAGACATAGAAGTTAATTCTGAAAATAAGTTCATTCAACATTTGAATAGAGGTTTGGGGTTTTGTTTGGGGGTTTTCTTCACAGATGTATTTCAGACAAGGAAGTCACAGTAAATTATGTTGCCAGTATGATTCTGATCTTCCTTATCAATCCAGGGCTTTAAGCTCAAAGTCAGTGCAAACTCATTGCACAGTAACAGGCAGGAACTAGCAGCAGGCAGTGGGACTAGATAAACAGTACAACACCATACTCACTCTAAAGATAATATGTATGTTCCAATGCATTTAACAAGTAAATTATACTTTCTGCATTAATGATCAACATTCACTATTAATGGCTGAAGGAATGCCTGGAGTATTCCCTTTTGGGTGAATTCATGAGAATTAACTTCCACTCACACTTGTAGTTTTACTTTAATGCTTTTTCTGTTCCTCTTGTGAAATGTTTACAGCTCACACACTGATGCTGGAGTAGTAACTGATTTCAAACCCAATGCCATCGTTTCATAACTACACTTAAGGACTCACAGGGGAATTGAGAGTCACCACTGAGTAATATGAATAATTTCACATTGTGAGATAAATGAGGCAAAGATAGGGCATTTATCCAAAAATCAATCCAGAGCTGCATGCAAGATTCCCTTTCATTTTTTCTTTCTTAACTGAAGTGGGAAATATCTGTGGGTGATGAAATTTGGTTTCCAGTTATAAAATTCAGCATGCAGTCTGTAATTACAGATTTTGGCATAAACCAGCACAATTTTCTCACTATGATGTCAAAAAGCTGGCCCTTAATTGGTCTTGCAAATTATTTTTTTTTCCTTTATTGTAGCTATTTCACAAGCAGTTAAGACATACTGCAGCAAGGCACTTTTACATTTATTTGTATTTTAGTAAATATTTTCAACTTCAATTTTTATACTTATTTTGAATCAGAAGAGTACTAACCAATGCATCAAACGGACACAATCATCATTTATCTTGATAAAAAAATGGTTTGAACCTTACTTAAAAAAATAGAACTTTGCTGCCCTCTACCTGTCAATTCCCAGATTGTGTGAGAAGACAGAAAAATCAGAAGTGGGTCCAAAGGCCCAGACTTCAGAGAATTCTAAAGAGAGGTCAGAATTCAGCTACATTTCCCAATCTGCCTTGACCAAGCAGAAAATCAAAGTCACAATTATTGTCCCCATTGACTGAGTTTAAATGAGGAAGTAGAACCATAGCATGTTTTGGATTGGAAAGGACCTTGAAGATGACAGAATCACAATCACCAAGTGGGTAAGGTTGGAAGGAACAGTGGTGTCATCTGGTCCAACCTCCCTGCTCAAGCAGACTATTCCTAGAGCACGCTGCACAGGATTGCATTCAGATGATTCTTTAGTATCTCCAGTGAGGGAGACTAAAATCATATAGTTCCAATCCTCCTGCCGTGGGCAGGGACACCTTCCAAAAGAACAGGTTGCTTAAAGACCTACTCAGGCTTCCCTGGACAATCTGTTCCAGTGCCTCACAACTCAAACAGTAAAGAATTTCTTTCTAATCCAATCTAAACCTACCCTTTTTCAGTTTAAAGCCATTCCCCCTTGTTCTATTACTACGTCTTTGTGAAAAGTCCCTCTCCAGTCTCTCTTCAGCTCTGCCCTTCACGTGCTGGAAGGGGCTCTAAGCTCTCCCCAAAGCCTTCTCTTCTCCAGGCTGATGAACTCCAATTCTCTCAGCCTGTTTTCACAGGAGAGGTGCTCCAGCCCTCTGATCATCTTTGCTGCCCTCAACTGGACTCATTCCAACAGGTCCACATCTTTCTTATGTTGGGTTCCCAGAGCTGGACACAGCACCCTGTCTGTTGTCTCGTGAGTGGAGGGGCAGGGTCACCTCCATCCACCTGCTGGCCACGCTGCTCCAGCTGCAGCCCAGGCTAGGGTTGGCTTTCTGGGCTGTGAGTGCACACTGCTGGCTCATGCTGAGCACCTTGTCAACCAAAATCCCCAGGTCCTCCTCAGGGCTGCTCTCAGTCCATTCTCTGCCCAGCCTTGTCAGTGCTTGGGATTGCCCCGAGCCAGGAGCAGGACCTTGCCCTTGGCCTTGCTGAACCTCTCCAGGTTCACAGGGGCCCACCTCTCCAGCTGTCAGTGTCCCTCTGGGTGGCATCCCTTCCCTCCAGCTTGTCAGCCACACCACACAGCTCGGTGTCATGGACACTGATGAGTGTGATCCTGCTGTCCACGTCACCAACAAAGCTGTGAAACAGAGCCAGCCCCAATGCTGACCCACCAGTTACTACTTACTGGATTCCACTTGGACATTGAGATGCTGACCACAGCTTTGAGTGTGGCCACTCAGCCAATTCCCTCTCCATCAAATCTAGTCCATCCATCAAACCTATGCCTGCCCAGTTTAGAGACAAGGATCTCATGTTAGGGTAGGGTCAAATGCTTGGCACAAGTCCAGGTAGATGACATCAGTTATTCTTCCTTCATCCACCAGTACTAACTCTCTATGTAGGAGGCTCAAAATTTGTCAGGTATGATTTTCCCTTAGCAGAGCCATGTGGACTGTTACTAATCGCCTAACTTTCCATATGCCTTTGCACAAGTTTTAGAAAAATCTGCTGCATGATCCTGCCAGGCACTGAGATGAGACTGACTGGCATGTCAAGTTGTAAATGCTATATGAATTCTCTAAAGCTATTTGAAAAATATGATAAAAACCCACCAACCAACCAGTCTGTGATTAAAATGGGAAGTGCCACTGAAGGAATGGTCGCTAAATGTTTTTAATCCTATTCAGCTGTAAGACACTGTCCCAAAATTACTCATTTAGTCATCCATTACTGAGGCTACCAGCATGATTTCCTACAGGCCAAAGACACTCCAGTGCATGAAGGACAACAGCAATGTTTCTACCTGTGCTTTCTCTCACAGTCTCTTTTCTTTTGCAAGCTATATACCTCAAAAACTCTGGATTTGTTTTGCTGTTATAAAAGGCAAGACCTGGACAGGAAAGCAGGAATCAGTCTGCTCTGCAGATTTTCTTTCTGTTTCACTAAAAATTGCTGGACATCTATGACAGAAATCACTGAAACAGAAGAAGAAAACCTCTCTTCATTACTCTCCCTTTTCCATGAGAAATTTAGGTTTCATTTGTGCTAAATACTTGTGATCACAGGATCAATACAATGATTACTACACTCAGACACTGCTAATTTAGGTGGCGACAGTTTTACCAGTCCTTTTTAAACCTGCAGTTTGTTCACTGCTTTCTCTTAATACCCCCTTAATTAAAACATCAAAAGAAAAAAACTCCTCTTTGAATGCCATTTTCTCTCCAGCCTCGTCTCTCACTGATGAGTAATAAGAGCTTCCAGTGAATACTTCCAATGCCCCCAGTCGGCCCTACGACATCAGGAGACTGAGACAATGTCCTTAATATCATCATGATGGTTAAAATCAAATAGGAATAAACCAACTATTGCTGATATGAAATTAAAAGCTAAGGAGACACCTTCCACCTCGTCAGTTCACCTTTTGTAAACTGAAGCCATCAGCCAAAAGCAGGCATACATGGAATATAATGAATATCCTCTGTATTTTAATGAAGTCCTAAACTAAGACAGATGACTCATGCTACTTGTATTGCACACTACAGCACATCAGGTCAAACATCCAGAGTAAGTCATTAACCTTAAAATGTAACGAAGCATTTGCACCTACTGAGTATAAACACTCAGGCTACATCCTCTTTGTTAATTCTACTCTTTGAAATCCAGTATGAAGCAAAGCAAAGTGAGTGCACCTTTTTTTAGACGTGGTCTTGATTTACTCCAGAGAAAAGGCCTTCTTCACACAGAGAGAGACCCCACTAATGATTGTTCCAACATGTTTTATTCCAGTCATATGAGCAACCCTTCAGATCTGATTCTTACTAAGATCCAAAAATTGGGATTGTGAGTAAAAGTTACTTTTTGTTAGGGTTAATGGCAAAACTTCTGTGACAGCTCCTGCTCTGTAAAGCTTGTAAAGATATAAGAAGAGCATACACTATCCAGTGAGTGAGAAGGGGCGAAAAGGCCTTTTCTCAGTCATGGTCTAGGTTCCACTCCCTGACAAAGCTAACAAATCAACACTGATCATCTCAGGATTACACCAGGCTCTGCTGCCTACCACCGCAGAGGATAAAAAGCCTCCAAGTTCACTTGGGATCTCATTTTATTAACCACACTGCTGCACAGAAACTACACCAGTGGGCTCCATTATAAAGTCTAAAGACAGATAGCCAGACAGACTCAGCAATTCAGACTTTGTTGGGGTTTCTTTTTAATCCTGAGCTTGTTTTAAAGAACAACAACTCCTTTTTTTAACTCTTTTTTTCTGTGAACTTCCCAGAAAAAAAAAATACCCAAGTCTTTCAAGAGGACCTGATGAGCTTCAAATGCAAGAAATAACAAGCTTTTGAATGGAAACCATGGAGAGCCACTTTGGAAATTCAAGGACTGAAACACTGAGGCAGCACATGAAAAAGGAATTAAATCTTACTCATGAAAAAGGAATCAAATGAAAGCATCTTCTTCAAGAAAAGAGCACAGAAGTCCTGGGGTTATTAAGTCATGGCAGCAACAAAATATACAATTCTTTGATAGACTCTTTCACTTGGAATCTCAAAATATTTTTAGCTGCTTTAATAATTTTATAATTTCTTTATCCAAATGACATTAATCATTACTAAATGAATTCCCACAAAACATCAGAAGTCTTTCGAAGAGCTAAACACAAGCAGAGAATCCTTGCTTGACTCTTACTCAGTTACTTCTAAAGCAATGATTCACTGATATTACCACTCATTCATGAAGATTTTTGGTGTTTTGTTTGGGGTTTTTTTGTTTGGTTTTGTTTTGTTAACTATCACTGCTCCCAAATAGCAGTCAAACAAATAAGAAACTAGAAGGGCCACAACAAAACTTGTTCAAAGCAATCCTTTCCCAACCCGTAACAGCTCTTCAGATTGTGAGGTCAATGTAAAGGACCTAATCTATACAATGTTAAGAACATACTTTATCTCCACTGATAGAACTGGAGCAACCTGAAGCCTGTTCTGCTGTGAAGGGTTGTGTGCTCTGATCCACTCCGAGGAAAGGAACAAATACAAGAAGTTTCTTGAGGACAGTTAAGAACTTTAAAGCAGTATCATCACAACTGCACTCCATCACGCAAGTGCAACAAAACTAGAAGTAGAAATGTACTTTTGCTAGGGAATATCATTAACAAAACAAATATTCTGCATTTGTATAATGTTACTGTAATGTTAAAAAAGGCAAACCAGCTTGAGCTTACGACAGTCTACCAAAAAAGTCCAAAAGGATTTTTAAATATCTGAACACCGATTTAAACTTCAGAAAAATAAAAAACAAGCCCCTTATAATAGGGATTATTTTTCTTAAGTTAGGAAAAAGAATTCCCCAATAACTTGGGGATGAGGGGGAAATTATGGCCAAACTCCATTAGGAAAGAAAATACAATTCTCAGGAACTAAACAATTAAAAACCTCTTACAGGAAGTGAGTTAGGGGCTGAAATTAAATGAAAGGACTCATGAAACATTGTATTCTTGTTCTGCATTTTGTGTGTCTTATTTTAGTTACTAAAAATCTCAGGCATTTTAGTTTTGAAATACGAAAGGCACACTGAAGTTAGATCTATCTGAGCGTATGTGTTCAGTGTTACAACTGCATTTGGATTTAAATATAGTTTCTACTATAAATGGTAAACAAAAATATCAGAAAATGGACAAGTCCTTTTTTAAGTTCTTTCAAAGATTAATACTTGCCTGTCTGTCCATACTTACACTTCCAGCAATATTTATCTTTGATAAAGTCTGTGAGCATTTTTTGTAAGAAACAAAACGACAGTGTGATTGTTTGAAAACTCTGTTCAAATGGACGCAAGCTAGTTGTCTTCAATGAAGGTCCTTCCTTACTTTGGCCATATTTAATGTCCAAAAATCATATTGTCATGAATCTCCAGATAAAACAAACCTCCTAAAAGCAGCAAGGATAAAACAAATACAAATTAATGTTGATGTGAAGTTCATTTTAGCTGACCAAGACTATGTTAATTACATCACACTTTACACAAATATTGTAACCAATAATGTCCATCTCAACAAGCACAGTGCTTAGCTCTTATGCAAAAGTAATTAGGAAACTACTGTGCTCTGGCACAGAACTGAGTGCTTGGAACTGTGTTTTATGTAAACATTCCTACATTCACAAGGACTTAGTCACAACTAAATTTTGCTGCAATTAACTAGGACTAAAGAGACAGTGATTATTTTACATTTACTTTCAGAGGTTGAGATATCCTTTGAAAACAAACACCACCCTAATTCAAAAAGGCTACTGCAGTTTAATAACCTTTAACTCAGTCCAAATCCAGTTTATTAGAGATTAATTTAGATACTTTGATGTTCAACTTGGGAAACTGAATCCATTGTTTGAAATAATGCTTTAAATAGGATTTTTTTTTCTCAGCCATTCTGAATTCCCACCTGAGAAAGGACAGGTTAAAGACCATAAATGTAGAGCTATCTTAACAAAGGCAACTGAAATACAAGTCAAATATGACTTGCATGGTTTGTGCTCCATAAGTAAGCTATTCTTACACCTTCTAGCAAACATTCCCTTTCTGGAGGAATTACAGAGAAGACTATCAGTTCTTAAAAATATGCACAAGGAACTAATGTGAAATTACAGATGAAAATAATAAAAGATTCCACCGTTTCTTTAGAGATCAGCTTTCACAGAACATTTATGGAATTGTACCTCTGTAGCATCAGCAGAACCATCAGTTTTGCAAGAGCAGCGCTGATGAGGTATCCAACACAACCTTACTGAAGCAGGCTGGGTGCTGCCATTGACCTAGATGCAGAGGGGAGCCTGCATCTAGCCAGAGCTCCTGGCACAGAGCACACTACTTCCATCCAAATGTGACTACTTTCCTTATACTGAATATATTTTTCTGGCAAATAGCAAATCACTAAACTGAAGCAGTTTAATCTCCTTTAAAGCTTTCGCAGAAAATAAGTCTGAAATTAGTCTGACAATTTTGTCAGCATTAAAGCTGCTTGGATAAACCAAGTGCAATCAAAGGCTGATAGCATGTGAATAATACCTCATACTTAAAAATAGCCTTTTACACTTAATTAATCTCAATGTTTAAGCAGATGATGGAGGTTTAGGAGTAAATGAGTACTAGCTTTCAAGCAGATATGTTCTAAATAATTTATAGTTAAAATACATGTCAATGCTGCTACACAGACATGAAAGTTGCAAAAAATCATACAGCTGAAGTGAACATAGCTAGAGATTACAAGGAGATAGCAACAGCTATAGGGCAGGGATCACCTTCTGTCTGTACTCTGAAATGCCTGCCAGGCTTTTAGGTGGTGTGAAAACAGAGTATAAAGTAACATTTTCATGAGGCATGTGTAGCATAAAGGTCAATCAATCACATTTTTCAAACCATGTCTCTTTGTTACAACATAAATGTTGCTATTCCACAAGAGTATTTAAAAACAGATGTTATTGTAAAAAGCCAGTGTTGTATTCTCCTCAAATCAATAAAAAGCCAGGAAATCCCTGGAATTAGAAAACCTATACAGCTGTCCTCCTTACCTCTTATCCGTGTGACATAGAAATGCAGATTGTGACTGCATTGTGCAGATCTTAGCAGTGAATGCAGCTTTACAAGGTGCTTAGATTGAGTCTATTTCTTCTCACTTAAAGTTACATTATGCTAGACTTAAGGCATGCTTTATTTACATGCATTCAATCTCTAGTGGGAGTTTATATACTGTGCACTGGATAATTCTCTAAGTGAACAACAGTCCAGCATCAAGAAGAGTTTCATGCAGAATACAAATAGAAAGCATTAGACAACTACCTCCCAGGGACAGTGAGTTCCCTGGACTTACGTTGGGGATGAGGATTGGTCGATCTGTTCACCCTCTGGGGCTGTCTGGAATTATAGATCAGGGACCTTATTGTCATACCCCAGCTGCTGCACAAAGCCACTAGAAGAAAGGAGATTTACGAGTATTTCAGCAGCACTGAACAAGGGATACAGAAGCTATACAACTGGGAGTACAGTGGCTCTAAATCTGTAGGCATTATGCAAAAAGAAAATGCAGAGTTCGGCATCAAGGGAGCTCTCCCAGAGCAATAGGACATCTTTGTAAATTCTCTAAAGAATAAATTTAACAGTTATTAAAGAACAACACCCTGTTATTGCAGTCACTGAACTTTACAACACAAGGAAAGATGGAAGGGATTTTCAGAAAGACATCTGTCATTTAACAGTGACAGTGACCTCAGCACAGACAAGGAATTCAAGTCCCCAGTGATGGAAACAAATTAACCCCTTGGTACACAGAGTGTTGAGAACTCCAGCATTAGGACTGCTGTGCACTCTAACAGTAGTAACAGGCTGCACAAGGTTTTACCTTCAGCCAAGCAATAGATGGAATGAGGGATATTCTTTAAATTATAACTGCTGTACACAAAAACACTTACAACATTATTTAACATCATGCTACAGTCATAGAATCATAAAATCATTTAGGTTGGAAAAGACCTTTCAGATCATTGAGTTCAACCACTAACCTAACACTGCCAAGTGCAGCACTAAACCAGGACCCTAAGTGCCACATCTACATGTCTAAATACATCCAGGGATGGTGACTCAAACACCTCCCTGGGCAGCCTGTTCCAAAGGTTGATAAACTCTTCAGTGGCAAGATTTTTCCTAATAGCCAATCTAAACTTTCCCTGATGCAATTTGAGGCCATTTCCTCTTGCTTGTCCTACTGCTTGTGACCTGGGAGAAGAAATTGACCCAACCCATCCTAACCCCCCTCATTACAATCTCCTTTCAGGCAGTTGTTGATAGTGATAGGGTTCCCCTTGAGCCTCCTTTACCCCAAACATAGGACATAGCTCATAGGACTTGTGCTCCAGATCCCCCACCAGCTCCACTGCCCTTCTCTGGACACGCTGCAGCACCTCATTGTCCTTTTGGAGAGGTCCAGAACTGGACACAGTATTTAAGGTGCAGCTTCACCAGTGCCAAGTACAGGGAGACAACCACTGCCCTGGTCCCCCTGGCCACACCATTGCTGATACAGACCAGGATGCCACTTGCCTTCCTGGCCACCTGGGCACACACTGGCTCATGTTCAGCCACTGTCAACCAGCACCCCCAGCTCCTTTTCCTGTGGGCATCTTCCACCCCCCTTCCCAAGCCTATAGTACTGCATGAGGTCATTGTGACCCGAGGGCAGGATCTGGCACTTTGTATTGTTGAAGCTCATAGCATTGGCCTCAGCACACCAGCCTGTCGAGGTTCCCCTGCAGAGCCTTCCTACCCACCAGGAGAAATGCCCTTTCTCTATTTGGGCTGAAAGTCTGCAAAATGAGGGTGTACTCAATCCCTTCATCCAGAGCATGGATAATGATACTAAACAGAACTGGCCCCAATACACTCTGGCCTCCAATACTGGGGAATACTGCTTGTGACTGGGTTTAACTCCATCCATCACCACTTTCTGGGCCCAGAGATCCAGCCAGTTTTTACCCAGCATGGAGTGAACCTGTCCAAATCATGAACAGCCAGTTTTTTCTCAAGGAAAATGTTGTGGGAGACAATGTAAAAGGCATTACTGAAGTTTAGGCAGGTAACATCCATTCTTTCCTTCATTCACTAAGCAGGTCACTTCGTCATAGGACAACAGGATGGCCAAACAGAACCTGCATTTCCTAAACCCCTGCTGGTTGGTGCAGATCCCCCGGCTGTCCTGTATGTGCTGTGTGACAGCACTAAAGATCTGCTCCATAACCTTCCTTGGCACTGAGGTCAGGCTGCCAGGCCAGTAGCTCCACAGATTCTCCTTTTGCCTGTTCTCGTAGATGGCAAATGTGACACCTAACTTCCAACCATCTGGGACCTCCCTGCTAGCCAGGGCTGCTGGTCAGTGATGGAAAGTAGTGATAAGCACTTCTGCACCTCCCTCAGTAGCCTTTAGTAGATCTTGCTGATGCTTTATTCATCATTTATCCTTGGATTATGGGGGTTTCATCCTGCTGCCTGTCCTTGGCTTCCAGCTCTGGAGGCTGGCTACCCAGACAACAACTGGCCATACAATTAGACTGAGGTAAAGATGGCATTAAGTATCTCAGCCTTTCCTTCATCATTTGGCATTGTTTTCTGCTGCATCCAACAGAGGATGGAGAGTCTCTTTCTCTCTCCTTTTGTTGCTAATTGATAGAACTGTGATGGTAAGGCAACGGTTAATTGTCTACTCCCACATGTGTAGTAGCTAATTAGCTTATCTTAGCTATGTTCTAAGACATTTAAACAGGCTCCGGGGTGTTTCAGTGTGAAAAGAGGAAGATTGATTTACAGGTCCATTTGGAAGAACTTTTAATGACTGATGGTTAATGATTCAGCAACCTTACTGATAACAAAAGAAAATAAAAGGATGTGGGCAACCATGTTATTAGCTGGTGATGGAGGACATCTATCTTATGACCAATCTGAAGGGAGAAGACTGAAAAGGAATATACAATAAACAAGACGTTCTTTTTAAAATGGGGCACATTAACACTTTTGTGGCTCTTTTCCTAAGTCCATATGGCTGTTCTGCTCTTCAGAATCTTTGACAAATATTCACTAATATACACAGTAGGTTGTGCTTATTCACAGTAAATACATTGCTCCTGCCACCATATTATTCATCCTTAGCTTTCTTATGACCCACAAAAACTCCCAACATTGCTGACTTACCTTCACAGCTATGGGTATATAAAGAACTCTACAATCACAGCAACAGTTTGGAACACACCTTCTAGAGTCCACAAGGAAGATGTCCAGGGCAAACAGGAATGAGGATGGTAAGCCTCCATAAAAAGAATAGGCACATTTCTTGCAAATACCCAAATGTTTCACCTGCAGAGGACCAGAAAGGCAAGCAGGTTACTTATTTCCTTGTTCTCCTGTAATACTTGGCAATCTTTAAATCATGAAAAAAAAAACCCACAAAAAACCCTCAACCACACTTCTGCATACAGAAAGGACTTTGTTTTAAATCAGAATCACAGGATAGTAAGAGGTTATGGGGTCTTAAGAAGTCTTCTCTTTTGTTTTTGTCTCAGCAGATTTCGATGCTTAAATTTACCCTCTGGGTATTTACTCCTTTCCCTGTTGACATCAGCTTTGAAGTATCAAAGAATGGGATGAGGAAAGCTTAGATTTGGAGAGTAAGATCAGAAGCTCTTTTGTATTAGATGTTGGACTTCAGTTTATACACCTTTTTATTTATACAGAAAGGCTTATTATTCATCAGCTAACTGTACTTTAAATCAGACAAATCTGTTTGAATTGCAGTACAGAACTTAACTTTAAGGAGAAGTACATTACTGTAAGCCTAAAAACTTGACACAATTTTAGAAATTAACTTTAAAAATTAAATAGATGGTATGTTACTCATTTTTACACTTAACTCAGAACAAACTTCACTGCTAACAAACTCAATGTAACATTCTAATCCTCTCACATGATTTAAGGGACTTTACTGCAGGCTTTTGACTCAAGAGGATGAGGGATTTACCAAGGCTAGGAGAGATCCAACTCCCTGCTTGCTAGGGGCATTCCTGACAATAAAGTTTCTCCCTACAATTTTAAATTCGAGTGGCTGAGGACTTCAGCTAGTAGAAGGATAACCAGTTGAAGAAATGCTCTGTATCCTCTATTTTAGGGCCACTTAAAAAGAGAAGACGACATTCTAGAAGCTGAAAAATACATTTAAAGAAAAGCTTCATTTTTTTTGTAAAAGTCTGATAGACAACAGCAAGAAAATGTAAAGCTACTATTCAGCAAGCTGAAAACTGATTTCACTCCAGAAACACAGCAACAGTTTGGAAGACATGTTCTAGAGTCCACAAAAAAAGATGTCCAGGTTAAACAGGAATGAAGATGGCAAGTGTCTATGTTGTTCACATTCTGAACTGTAAGAAAAACAAGAAAAGCCAAAGCAAGAGAATATACAGCCTTGTTTCAAGATTTCAAACCTACACATAGCATGAAAACAAGCCAAGTATTACACAAGTATGATACTAATCATCCTACAGTAATACTGTGTAGCAAAAAATAATTGCATATAAGAAGCCTACTGCATTTGGGCTGCAATACACATAAGAGCTTGCATATATGGCAATTATTCCCTATGTATAAATTGCAAGGATTAGTGTCCATATTTCTTACTACTCTACCAGCTACCTTGCAAGTTCAACCCTAAACAAAACAAAAACAAACAAAACTCCACATAGTATTTGACAATATTTCTAAGAGCAAAAAGATTTAAGTTCTAGCTACTGAGATAGTTAGAATGTGAGACAAGTTGTACATATTCTTCAGTACAACTATAAACCAAGAACACTATTCAGTCTCATGAAAGATTAAAAACATATCAGGATGTTTGCAGCAGAAATAAAAATAGCATTAGTCTCATTGTGCAAGTCAAAACCTTGCCACTCTTCTGCAATTGTAAATCATCACCTGAAGCATCCGATACCATTACTCAGATAAGAGGCACCAAACCTCCTCTACTGATTCCACTCAAGACAAAGTTACACAGCTCATGCACTCAAAGAGGCTCAGAGCTATCTTGCCTATCATGTAGGACAGCCTTTATTCCCAGAAGATGCTTTTAAACACCCGGTAATACTTTTCATCTGATGTCGCTTTACCATCCCCAAAGTTTTTCCAGACTTCTATTAGTTTCAGAACAGGACCTATCTGCCTAAACTCCAACTGCTTGTCCTTAATCAACTCACTCTCCAAGAAACATCATAAGTAACCAGTTATCATCTTGTGATTGTGAAACATCAACTACATTTCAAGTCCAGTCTTTCACTGATCTTTCACCTAAAGTGGTTTTTAGGGATGGGGGATCCAAAATACTACCAAATTTTTTGTCTTTTTTATAAACTGTATCAATCACAAGTCAACATTACAAGGTTCTTAGAAACAGGGAAAGGCATACCCTACTGCAATCAAATACTTGTGAACAATGGGCAGTTGACAGCACATTGCTGGTAAATGTAAAGGAAATATAAAGGTCTCTGAGCAGGGATGCATAAATCAGGAGGCATCTTTCTCCACAACTGCCTAAAGCCATGGTCTTCTTTTCTGAGATTCTGAAGTAAACACTATCTCCACTCCCTTTGGAATGAGGCTCTGTGTGTGTGTCACCTGGAATGGGCAGCCATCAGTCCCTCTAAAGTTATTTCCATATTTCACAGATCTAGGAAAATTAATTTGATGAAACATTAGCTACAAAAGGGACCCAAGGACCCTATCTGATGATCCTCCTAACCTATGGAACAGAGTAATTTTGTCCATCATAATCAGTTGTCTGCCCCCCTCCCTCAAATCTGTCATCTAAGTTTAAGGTATCACTTAACACACTTTACAGTGAGAAGTGTTAGATCAAGTAGCAAATTATGTATTTTAGGTATCAGTCAAATCATGAATGCTTTGAATTCTAAGATCCTAAAGTCATCATGGATGGAATCAGTGCAGCAATGGAAATAAAGTACAGAGATCCTAAGAGGAAGGGCTTCTTAGCTGAGTAGAAGTAACTTAATTCTCTCCAATAAAGGAGCCATAGACAAAGAGGAAAAAAAACTCACCACTTGCAGAAATTTGAGCAGCATCTCACTTCTCTTAAATACTCAAATTCTCATGCTAAAACTCTTACCAGTTTCTAGAACACTGATATAGTTTCTGTTAAATTGTCTGGGAAGAGATTACAAGATGCTTCTTTCTCTTGTAAGGCAAGAGACCTACAAGTAGAACACAAATAGCTGAATGACCACCTTGTAAGGCAGAAGGGGAGATTACACCTTAAATGCAATGCAAATATGAATCTTGGTTCTAGCCTTAACATAGAGAACAGGAGTGTTTAGAGATCTGGAACAGCTGTGGGCTTAACACATCCTCGAACAAACTCATGCCAGTTTCTGGTTCCAAGCTGATCCTTACAGGTACAACAATCTAGTTTACATCATGCTGATTTTTTAAATATAAAATAAAAACTATAAAGCCATAAACAAGAGGTCAAGACATCAAACTCGGTTCCCTCTCTCTTTCCTCACCGTGTTGTATTTTCTACTCTCCAAGCTTAACAAAACACAACAGCTAAATGACTGCAATACACAGCATTCTTGAGTTAGGATCTATCAGGATTTCAGGTGGCCTAATATCTGAATCAAGTATTCCTCTATAATACTTGCACATCTTCCCCAATTCAAAAATAATCACTGAAAAAGCAAATTGATTTGCAGGTAAGGTTATAAATATTTATATAAATATTATAAATACTTATCACCTCTACACAGCAATTATTACGTATTATCACAAGGGCACTCAAAAGAAAAGTGCAACATCACATTTATGATGAGATTTTGAAAAAAAAAAATCCCTGTAACCACCAGACTGTAGTTACTTGTGTCAAGTAACCTTATTTAGGGAAAAAAGTGCAAGTTACTTCACTGCACTTAGAAACAGTCAAATTCGACATTTTCGGTTCTCATTAGTCAAAAGCTACATTAGCAGGAACTACAGAATAAATTCTGAGATAGACAAGAGTTCACCACATGTAAACACACAGAAAGCATGCTTCCTCCAGCAACACTGTGAAAGCTCAAGTACTTACCTGTCCTGGTAGGCGGAGTCTGAATACATCAAAACTCAGAAATAAATGAGTCACTTAAGATGCAAGTACAAATTTCAATGACAGTATCAACCAAGATTTAATTTGAAACCAGTTTAGTAGTCAGCATGGGGAAATTTTTGAAATACTTCAACTACAGACACTTTTAAACAGTAATATTTCTTAAGTACTTTATTGCTACAAACTGGTACATCTTATCACAAAAAGCTACAAGGCATATTATAAACACATACTCTTTTATACAGAGTGCAATGCAGTCCCCCAAACAGCCACACTCAACAGCACAATTTTGGAAGTTACTCATCCTGTACTATGAGGTAAATTTTTATAAGCTTACACCATAAAGCTTTTAAAATATTTACCCCACAGACTCACCTTCCTTTTCAACTGATTAGACCAGAAGTTATTATATCCAACTTTCAGTACACACACCAAAAAAATAGGATGCTTAAAAAAATATACAACACAATGTTTCGATCAGCTTTAACAGTCAGTTTTCTATAAAAAGCTCAACTAAAATAGTCTTAATTTCATTTTAAACAAAATCAGAAACACAGAGGAATTATATAAACAAGTTCTCCATGGAATGGAATGCATGCATATGGTGGGGAATCTTCAGATCCATTTGAGACTATTAAAAAGTCTGAGCCACTTTAGAGCAGAAATAAAAAGCTGGTTTGCCCCCACTAATGTTATTTTTATTTTCTTGCACTTAGTTATCTTCAGTGTGGTCTAAAGTGAAGTCAGTTTGCTCTTCAGTTTCTTCCTCCTCTTCTTCCTCCTCTTCCTCACCCTCAGCTGGCTCATCAGCTTTGTCTTCTTCCTCCGTTTGCTGCTCCTGGGCCTGATCATTAATTTCAAAAGGATTTTCACCCTGAAGTAGAAGATTGAAAACAAACACTTTGATATTTATTGCAAATATAAAATCATGCTCATCATTTCTGTGAATGAAAGGGGCAGCCACTAAGAAATGCTACATTATTTTATACAGATTTTTAGTAGTTGTGGGATTTTTGCAGGATAATCAAAACATGCTGGATTTAAAACTAGCAACACCACATCTTTAAGCACATGGGAAACTGGGATCCCAATAAACTCTTTCAATGAAAGTGGAAATGGCACTGAGAAAAAGCCAAGTATGCTAAACACAGATTGCACTTCAACATTCAGAAATTAAAATTAGTTTCAACATGTTTTAATTAAGAAATGCAGCTGCTTCCTTTTTCTTCCCAATTAAAATCAAATTGGAACAGAAGAGTTTTGTTCTGCTTTTTTTTATTTACAGTCTTCACGTACTCTGAATAATTCTACGAAAAAAGACATACCCCTCAAAAATTGAAAAAGAAATCCAGAAATTATTACATTGAGTAGCCTGAAATTTATTCCACTGTCAACCTAGAAAAATTATCAGTTTTCTCAGTACTTTAAATGCACTGGCATTCTGGGTTAAGCTTTCTCCATTTCATACAATTGTTCAGCATGACATACCTCAGCCTTCCCCTGTTCATATACTTAAGAACTGTGAATAATCACTGAATAATAACAACATGAACTATTAGGAGTTTTGGCTAAAGCTTGTTTCACGTTCATACATCTGATAAAGCAAGTCTGATCTAAACATATGACACCAACTACCAACTGCACCAGGACTAGGATTTTAGAAGTATTATTTAAAAGAAGATACAAAAGGAAAATTGAATACTAGGCCCCCTGTCCTTTTTTGCTCTCTTTTTCCCATGTCAGTTACATTTCTCAGGTAGAATCTTTAGGGTGGCTACTGAAAAACAAGAGAACTATAAAAATAGTCAGCAAATTCCAAAAAACAAAAACTAGGCTTCAGTATTATTCTAAAAATCCTGTGAAAATTAGATTCAGATTTAGATTTAACCCAAAGAAAGCAGAATTGAGACCATGTTATAACAAAGATTTCCCACTCTCCTGAAGACTGCAGGTCCCGAATGTATGAGTGCTCTGCTCCATCACAGGCTGTGTAAGAAAACTGAACTACTTCAGTCTCAGTTCATTATACGTTTGAATAAGGATGAAAGAGATTTGCATAACCAGCAGCCAGATACATCTCATTAAGCAGGTCCTGGTGAAGAAGTGCATTACATTTAGTGCACCAAAGAAAATACCAGTGCTAGTCACTCTGAAAACCTCAGTGGTCTCCTTGTGAGGACAATCTTGCAAGTTTTACTCTCCTCAGTTTTTGAACTGATGAACGGCAAATTTCCATTCTCCCTTTTACCAGTCTCCCGCTAGGGGGCTGCATTGGACAAGGCACAGCAGGCATATGGAACCGGGAAGAGGTGGCTGCAAATACCGGCTGATACTCCAGGCTCTATCTGGCCATTCACAACCTTCCCTGAACATACAACAGCTGTCTGAAACTGATTCACACCCATCCGTACGTAGTTTTTCAGGACACGACTAATTTGACATTTTAAATCACAATTAACCTGGGCACTGCCTCATACCTTGCCATATTTCCAAAAGACAGTATTGCTTTGTCTGAAAGAGTCTTATTGTTACAGCACAGGCAGAAGCGTAAACCAATTAAAGGTAATTCAGAAATAGCTAAAAACCGTATTACAGTCACTTAGCAAAGTCAGTGGCTCAGAAGGAAAAAAAAAAAAACCTTCACTTTGCTAAAATGAATGCACCTGCTTCTCAGGCCACATATCTACAACATCGGCTGGCATGCCTTTTAAATTCTCTGATCTAATCAACTACTGTTGTAAGCTTTTGTTTTTGTCATGAACCCTAAAAATTCTACAGAATAAAAAGTAGGTGAATAGTGTGCACACTTCAGTACAAACCCACACACCAGAGCTTTTGTTTTCAAATGTAAAGATGGAGTAATTTGTGTTTTGTGCTCTGCAGTTAACATTACACATAAAGACACTGCTGAAGTTTGCCTAAAGTTTGTTTTAGATTTTTTTTATTAGAGGATCCAATTACAAATTGCCTAGATACAAGTTTTAAATGACAATGAAATGCTGGTGAATCTGAAGGTGGTAATTTTTGCTGCAAATTAACTTTTCTGAGACAATGACTTTTGACTGGCAAAATACATTAAAAGTATATTCAATCTGAGAGCTGTCTAAAAGACAAGAGCACTGAGGTTAAACTCTATCAACATAGAGAAAATGGCAAACAATTATTTTCTTTCCATTTGCATCTTACCTTCACATACAGCTCATATCGTGCCTTGACTATAGGATTATTCAAAATGCTGGTGGCAGTAAGAACACTCTCCCTTTTTATTTGTTCTCTGTAGGCCTAGGAAACAAATTTGATAGTGAGTAATTATCACAGTCCTATTACAACTGGCACATGAATTTGAATTCATGGTCAGTTTCTGTAAACAGGATAACGAACATATTACAGTATGAACTGCTTGTTCTTCATACTTAAGTCCAAACCACAGAAACCTAACCAATTAGGTTTAGTAGTGTTTATAGCTTGTTGCTTTAGCTTGATCAAAAGATGTATCTTGCTATTATATAATGGACTAAAGCCAGTTATCTGTTCTCATCTACAGACAACATTCAGGCTTTTCCATCACAGCCTAACATATTGTTGAAGATGATCCTGCTCATTTTCAGGGTCCCCTCCAACACAAAACATTCTACAGCATTCCACAATCACAGAAGCTCATATATAAACAAAACATCACTTTGTCAATCTTGCTTACTATCATGCTCATGCTACTCTTTCAACCCTTCTACCAGCCCTAAAGTTTACAATTACAAATTTTAACAGGGACAAATACAACATGACTGCTGATTCTAAACTGCTCCCAAATTAAAAAGATAATCCTAAAAAAAAAAAAAATAGTATGTTTATCTTGATAGAAACACATTTTTCAATCTGAATAACAAAATGTTTCCAGTACTTAAACTCTGTAAAGCAAATTCTCATCAAATGAAGAAGTCATTTGTAGTAACTTTCTCACCATTTTCTACTGGCAGCTATTAAGCATATCAATATTTCATTAGCTCGGGTGCTTAAGTGCTGGCTACTTCCTGACATGTTAAACTTACAAAGCACAGTAAGGCCATTACAGCTGTCTAGAGAAAAAGCCACATCAACAAAACTCAGAAATTACTTGCAGCAAGAACTTTAACACTTTTCACCTACTAATAGATTATGCTTGCCCTTATGTCATATCTTACTTGTTTTCCTTTCGTGTGATCAGGAGATTTTAAGTGTTGCTGAACAGAACTGTGCAATGCAGGAACATATACACTGCAAGCACTGCAGTGAACAGTCTCAACTTTCATCATATGGTCATCAGCTGTAACCCCTGCCAAAGAAGATGCAATAGATCATTAACACAAAACACGTTACTTTAGGCAACTGGAAAAGCAGCTTGTTTGGTTTTTACTTAAAAATTAAGAGCTCTCAGTTGTTAAACATGTAAAAATGAACCAATGAGGAATATTCGTCTAAATTCAGGCATCAAAATAAGGCTCTCTGAGGGTAATATTGGAAGAGGAAGTTTTTCACTTCAATACTCCACCTCTTCACAGGACTACACCTGAGACCCAGGCAAAGTACAAAAAATGGCATCTATTTTCATTCAACAATAACCAGTATCCTTAAAAATACATAACACACTTTGATACAGCAAATAAAGCTTGACCAAAGTAATTGTACTTACTTTACCCCGTATGAAAACTAAATTACTTCCTTGCCCTCCCTCATCATCATGAAGAAGTACATTAATCCAATTCTTCTTGCAATTTTAAATATTAGCTTGGTAGAACATTCCCACCACAAAGGAAAACAGGCCCTCCAGTATTTAAGGAAAGTATAAAAGAATTTGTGGGATTGTTAAGATGTTGCCTATATCCATCTTTAAGCAGCTTTTAGTATCTAAGTTCAAATTAGTTCAAACTACTGAAATAGTTACTGCCTGAAATAAAGGTACTCAAAGATGTCTCCTCTGGTTGTAGTCCATATTCTGAAATCCCTCAAGCTAAGAATGGGAGGATATGGCACAGCAAGACAGTGACACATGACATGCTCCAGAAAATTGCCTGTAGGGTAGCCAAGGGGAAAATAATTCCAGGCCAAGATCTTGGTTACATCTTGGGTAACCAAAAATGTTCCAACTCGTCCTTTTGTCACTGTCCCTCCAAACCACAGCAACTCTCCTATTTACACTTTTTCAAATCCTTGTCATCATACTTGACCACTATCACCTTACTGCTTTATTACACTCTCTTTCAATCTACTGCATCCATCTGTTGTCACTCCTCATGCCTTATACTGAATGAGACTGTGGCAAAGCCCACGGAATTGTTTGTCAAGTACCTAGCACGATGTTCTCACCTTCTGACAGGGCTACCTGCTCAGCCAACAAACAAGGTTTGCCATCTCCTGCTGTGCTAACATTCCACATTGTATCAGAAACAAAGCAAGGAATCTCAACCAGGTACAGAAAAAATGTGAAAACTGCTTTTATCCATTTTATCAAATTCAAAGAAGATCAAATGCAGAAAAAGACCAGGAGAGCTCCACATTACTAACCTTCCATTATATCTTTTTCAGCAGCTTGGGAATTTTCTGTTTGGTTACTTGTCTGCTGCTTACGCATTGCTGTCTTCTTGAATTTATTCACCATACACTCCTGCAGAGGGAAAAAAAACTGTAAACACCTATTATGCACAGTTGTTTACATTCCAATATTAACCCAGATTTTAAAAATTCAATATAGTTTATAACAAACAGGAAATAATTGCTATTACTTCTTAAGGCACTACTTTCAACTGTAAAAGTAATAGTACTTTAGAGACTTTGAATTTGCTTCATTTGCTTGAACTTTTAGTAGTATGTACTGCACCAAAAGTTATCTACAAAAGGATTAACGGTAAGTTAAGCATATTTTGAAAATAAATGGTAAATTGTAACTATAGTCTCATATAAAAGTATTATACAGATCAAAACCAGCTTTCTTACATGAAGAAATTCCATTACTACTTTGTCAAATTTGGTTTGCTTCTGGATATGATCCAATGTCTCCTGGTGAGCTGCACTCTCCAGATGTGACTCAATTTCTTTTTCTTCAAATGTTCGGAACTTGCAAAATGAGCAAGTAAATGCCATTCTGTCAAGAGAAATATATTAAATATTACTATTAAAACTCTTCAAAACTATGACATTGACAAACCCAATCAGAAAGGGAACAGGAAAAGCATTAGGGAAGGAGCCTAAGTGAAAAAGAAAAAAAAAACAAAACAAAAAACCCTGAAGTTTTTCTGTTACAAAGGATAAGTGCTCTAAGAATCAAATATAAATCCGGCCAGTGTCAAGAGTAACAAATTATCTATTCAGAAGACAAAAACTGCTGAAATCAGAAGCCAGGCATTTAAAATCCACATTATTCTGTGAGTTCATCTATTGCAGCTCTCTACTTCCTGTCACCTTTCATAGTACAATCTCATAGGCACAAAATCATAGTCCAGCCAGGCCATGAATTCCTAATTATAAGTAATCAGAAGAATTCATTTAAAGCTCATTTTAAAAAGCTATCAAATCTTTATAAGGAAATACAATCTCCTCAGTACAATGAGGAAAGTTGCTAATTACTAGCCAGGATCATACACTGCACTGACATTGAACAGTTTTGTACAGTGGGCAAGACTAAGAAAGTTACAAACGTATGCACTTATTTTTGCACAAAACAGTTGACCACAGATAAATATACACAAATAAAACCAGAATTAAATCAATTCCTAACAGCTTTTAAAGTCAACATGAACATATACTTCAAAAGCAGTACCATTCTAATCTGTTTCTCAAGTGTGCACTGATGCACTTGTGGGGGAGAAGGGGTTAGTAAACTGTGGATTTTGTGACACAACAGTCGTCCAATGAAACCCCCAGTCTTCTAAGCCACTGAATTTGGGTGCCAGGTTTTGGCTTGAGGTTTTTTTCTTTATTTGGGTTAGCTTTTTGCTTTTGCTGGGGAGCAGGGGAAGTTGAGGGGTGTGGAAGGAGGTGGGTTTTTCCACCTCATTTCTTTCTTGCATTTTGTTTTCCTAAAACCAGTCCAAAGGGAAAAAAACACGTTCTTAGAGAGGCATTAAGAGCAAGAAAAACACTGTACACAACACAGAAGTTACAGCACAAACCTGTATCCATCACCGTATTTTTCACTGTTTTTTTCCCTTCTACGCCTTTGCTTCTCCCTTCTGGCCTCAATTCGCCGCTTTTCTTCTTCCTCACTTTTAGCGTCTCCTTTGCCATCTTAACATACAATCAAAGGATTAAAAAACAAATCAAAAACAAACAAACAACAGCAGAAGTACCTGTCCTCCCTGTCTCCTCCACAAACACTTCAAAATGCAGAGAAAGACCCTGTACCAACACAGTTCAATGGCTTTCTTAAATGTTCTGAAAGTTTTGCTTTGTTTTCCTCCTCTAGAGACAACAAATTTAAAGACTTGCTCTCAACTTGGCAGCTAAGGGTTTACACTCTAGTTTGCAGTCATAAAAGAAATTCAGAGTTAAAGCAACTCCTTCCCTGTTGTGTCTAGTTATTAAAGTTATTACTCTTCAAGTAAGTGATCAGAAGAAGGTAACTGGAAATGCATGGGGAAAAACACATCGATTAAAACTCTCCTACATTTTTAGAGTACCACTGCTATAGTCCCCTTACATAAAAGGAAATTATCTAAAGGCTGTCTCTTCTACTGAGAAGACAATTCCTAAAACTGAAAGCAAAAGTTCTCAAAAGAGACAAGACAGTGTTGCTTCAAGGTATGGTACCCAAACTGAAATTCGACAGCTTTATTATTTTTCCCCACTAGATTTCACTTGGTTTCACAGAAAAATATCCCAAAGATTTTCAGCCAAAGAAATAAACCAGTTAATGGGGTGGAGGGGAAGACAAGGACAGACAGATTCATCGCACAACCAAAAACCCAACCAAACCTTCCGAGAAGAACTTGATTAAATTACCACCTGGCATTGTAAGTACAAGTGTAAATGAATAAATGAATTTTGTTCTACACCATTTAAGACTTCAAAGGACACTGATTTTTGCCTAAGTGCACTCATGTTTGTCTTTCCTATGTCTGGTTTAGTAGTCCATGGACAAAGGGAAACAATTAGAAAGTTATTGAGTGGGCAGTTTATACCAGGAAAAAAGCGGATCACTTAGTTTTCTTTTACAGTTCAACTTTAGAAGAGAGGTCAGCCTCCAGGAAATCTACCTCCACCCAAGCAGCAACAGAAAGAAACACACAACAGCATCATGCACAAACACCAAGACTGGAAAACACTCTGAGGATTGAGAAGTATCACTGAATACTGAAAATATCTTCACAACTAACAGCTCCTGATTATCCCAAGGTTTATAATTTTGAAGCAAAGGGTCTCAAAATTTACTGTGATCCAGAGAGGAGAAAAACTCCTGTCCTTGAGACTATCTTTTAAAAAAAAATCAAACTGAAAACAAAAAAACACCTACCTACCCACAGAGGCAATTCCCATACTGATCTCAGGATTTAAATTTCATTTAGTGCACTACCACCAACCCTGGAAATATGCAAAGGATCACTTGTTTTACTGCTGTAAAAATCATCCAGTATGATATTCCGTGGTGTGAAATGGCCTTTATTTTGACCCTCAAGCTCACAGATTGAAATGCCTATCCTGTTAGAGGCTGGAGAATGGAGACCTGAGTCTATATATAAACTAAAAACTCCCTCCTTCCTTCAGTGCAATGATGCAAACTTTTAAAACAAAAAGAAACTCACACAATTTGAAAATTAACTCAAAATATTTACTATTACTCCAAGAAAATAAACATTAATTTGGCTGGAAATTTCCAGCCCTCCTTGTCATCAAATCAGACTATGCATAGGCAATAGGGTAACATATAAGGAAAAGGGGACTAAAAGTAATTTCAGACCTATCACTGGATTTCTTTTTCTATGTGTCTGGAATCACTACAGCTAATACACACTTGAACTGATTTTATGCAAACTAATAATAAACCTGCTGCATTAAGACTGTACATGCAACAGACCCCGCATTCCTGACAGCAGCTCTCCAAGATAACGGAATCCACTTCATTAAAAGTGACTCACCTAGGGTTTAAGGGTGAGGTTGATCAGCTAGTGGGATAAATAATAGGATATGGGTGAGGAACCAGTGGGATGAACAACATTCAAGCAATGGAATAGTAGCAAGTATAGAAGACCACAATTTTTTTTCACAAAAAGTGAAAAAAAGAAGGCAAACAACAGCGTATTGAAATGATCAGAGAGAAGAGACACAGTAAGCATGAAAAAACCAACCAAGTAATGGATGGATGTTACAAATAACCATATTTTCCCAGCCTGAATTTTTAAACTCTTTAAACAAAAAACAGGCATACCAAGTAACTACTAGAGGTCATAAACACAGGCCTACAAAATGTATTCTCTTCAAGTTTTAACAACAGAATATCCACAATACCTTACCTGACAAAGCAAACTGACTTACCTCCAAAAGTCTGATATCCAAGATCATAAGCATCTCTTGTAAAGTCTTCATATATAACAACTGCACCACTTGTATCAACTTCAATTTCCTAATAAAGTCAAATCCATAAATTAAAAAAGCCATTCTAAATCCAGAAAGGCAGCATAATTTACATTATTTCCAATGATCTGTTACTTGCTATTTTTTTAAATATGACAATGAAAGTGAATTGAGCATCTTTGTTGAACTCAGTGTACAAACACTTCTAGCTCTGCATTTCTTCTTCAATGCATTGAAACCTTAGTGAATTATGGAAATTGTTTTCTATATAAATATTTTGACTTCCAATCCAGACTTTTACTTAGTTGAGAAGGTGTTAATACCCTCACTCAAAAAGCAGGGAAATGCCATTCCAGTCTTGCAACATTAAACCAGGATATATATATATATATATATATATCTATATCTACACACATGCTTAGCCTACTAGTAATATTCTTAGTGTTGCAACTGATCTGTCTGAAGGAAGGGACTCATCTTCCTACCCTACCAGAGAACACCTTTTAACACTGACCCTTTTTTATTTACCCTCTCTCCTTGATGTGTCTTATGTCTTAGCAATTCCTCCTCACTTCTGTTTAGTGATGTCCTTTGTACCCACCCAAACAGATCATAGCTGCAAGAGCTCAAGCTGTCTACCTGAGGCAACATGAGAAGTGTTCGTATGAGAGCTCTCTTGTGCATTACAAGAACAAGTAGGGTCTACAAAAACACCTTACTTCCACCCAAAATCAACTGCCACCAAAATAAGACAGTTTTAGATAAGGCAAAAAAACCTCAAAATTATGTTCAGAAAAACTTATCTAGTTTAACGTTCAATTTTATAACTCTAGCTTAAGAATTATTTGTCTTAAAGTATACTATGCAAATTTTTTAAAGAATCAAAACATTTTCCAGTTCTGGGAATCTTTACCTCTACAGTAGAATCCTGGTAAGATGTCTTCATGTCTATTAACATAAAATGAAAAACAATGCAAAAGTGCTGTCATCGACAATTCATTTTAAGACAATAAGATATTTAGGAAAAAAAAATCAGCTTGTTATGCAGGAAAGATTGTCAACATTTACAATTTATCATAGTTTAGTAATACTATCAAATTGCTAAATTACGAATTTCAGTTATCCTTAGAAATACAAGCTAAACACTTTTAAAAGCAATCACCTATATCTAACCCCTAAACAAGAACTTCAAGGTTGAAAGGACAATATAATTTTGAGATATATTCTCATTCATACAAGAGATACCAACTGCATCAAAGTTTCTGTTAGTTGTCACCCACTTTCTAATTTTCAACTACATGATAGTGCTTAGGTCTTTCAGCTCAAGTTTCAGAAACTGTGTTAAACATTTTCTTCCCCCTAATCTCAGAGCCACAGGACAGGCTGCATTCTGTAACAGACTATCTATTCCACTTCCTAAAGTAACACCAATATTATGTATTGGTCTTTGGATTGTGGAAATCAGCAAGGGGATGAGATAATAAATTATAAGTGCTCTGTTTGAAAGCAGCATAGAGAATAAGAATGTACAAAAGTATTGAAAAAACTTGGATGTGCATTTTAGAGACTCTTTTCATCACAACAAAGCTGGCGAGACCACCAATAAAGTTCCCTACACAAAAGGCAGAGGAGTGTGTTCTATACAGCCGGCTCCTGGAATGTGTACAGTTCTCTTGACGTTAGTTAAGGGAACAGTTATGTAATGCACAGTAAAGTAACCAGAATAACAAAACCAAAACCAGAATTTATGTATCAAAGTCTCTGTCAAGTCTGTGCATTTGCCTTGCAAGCTATGATCTACAGCAACTTTAAACTATTTTCACGGGTGATTTGAAACCAAACTACATAAAACACTGCAGATCAAAACTCATAGGAAACTACAAACATAATAACTAAAATCAGACTGCTGTATACACTGTTCATAACATGTAATACTCAAGTTTACATTCCCTCAAAGCAAGTTATTTATTCAAACCTCACTAGTGACTTTTTTCTTCAACTTTGACTGTAATATAAAAATTTAGTATTAGTCGTAGAATATCTTTATGGAAGTTAAAGAAACCAAGCATCACTAATACGATTTGCAGTTTGTATTTATAGTTTATCTACCCCATTTACAGTTCTTCTTGTCATTACAGCATTTCATTTGCAAGTGGGAGCAATCTCCTTCTGCCTCTCATAAATTATTCTGTAACAGTTCTTGCCACTTTTGCAGTTTCCCTCCCTCTCCTCCTCACCCACGCCTTGTATCTTTATTTTAACTGCATCACAGCTGATGCACTACTTTTTATATCCAAAGAATTTGGACAGCAGGGCCCAGGCTCATGCAAGAGCACATTTTACTATCTGTCAGGCATTGTCTCTTCAGACAACCTGAGCTCTGACATTATTTTTAGTGGTGAAAATCTGCCTCCAGGAAGTAACATTATGAAGTCTCAATGAGATAGCCTTTAATGGTACATATCTGAACACATCAAAATATTCAATATCATTTAGCAAATTATCTTTGCAGTAGGAAAGCTAGACATGCAAATTCCCAAAATCCACTGTGGACTACTTGAAAGGTAGAAAATGAAGAATTACAAAACAGCACATACAGCCTTCTTTCTGAACATTAAAACTAAGTAATTTCTAATGAATAAAAAAACCAGTAATTTTAACTTGAAAATTTTGACACTTGCTACTTACTAGGTGATTTTTTCTGGCTCAGCTTCAAAATCGGCTTTGTCATTTTGGGTTTCTTGATAAACGTCCCACCAGGTTTGTTATATGGCTGTGGTACCATTTTTCTTTTTATTCCTCTTGCAGCAACTGCTGCAGGACTGGGCTTGTTATGATAGTCAACGACAATTCCGGGTCTGTGCATTCCGCCAAAGTCTCCCATATGCTGAAAATTTGCGAAATCAAGAACAAGAGATTAGCATATGAAAGCAATGTCAATAAAACAACTACTTGGTACAATATGACTGTGACCTTAATTAAAATCCGTGTTCTAGAGCAAAATGCAGGAGGAAACAAACTCCTGGTCTGACGTTCGTTTGTGCAATGGCTTTGTGGGTGTTTGTCCAGTAGAACTAATACTTATGTATAAACTGTGTTTCTGCTTATTCAGAACCATTGTCCAGGCAATGAACATATCTACCATATCTCAGCCTAACATCTTGGCTCCTCTCTTCAGATTCTCTAGATAATGAATTCTAGGTCCCTCTGGAAAAAAAAAACAGCTTAACTACTCAATTTTCAACACTAACAAAAAAAAAAAAAAAAAAGAAAGCTTTAAAAAAAAACCTTCCTTGCTTTGCATCTTACACAAAACGATATAGTAGTAGTGATCTGAAAACTGAGTAAAGAAGGTTGTCCAGTGTGGAATACTGATTAATTGAAGGAAGCTCATTCTCTATGTATCTTTCCACTGAATTCAATAAAATCAGAATTTTTAAGTTGGACCTGGATAGAGTGATACAAAAACAATGCTGCGATAGGAATGAAAATTCCATTGGAAGACTAAACCTTTCCACTGTTTCTAAAATTATGTACAGTCATTGTGGACACTAGTATATGAAAGTTACCTCTCTGAAGACATGGAATAAATGAGTAATCTGAAGAGGGGAATTTAGGCAGCTGGAATATTTTCAGAAGTGCTAACATACTTCTTAATATTAACTCAATTACTTGATTAATAAAGGGCAGAAGACTGCCCACGGACTGGATGAGTGACTTGGATAAGCAGAAATGTATGTCTTTCGATGAGAAGAGAATTAATATTACACTGTCAAAAGAACACAAAAATAACTTCAAAACACTTATGAAAAAGTATGACTTTTTAAAAGCAGATTTTAAATGACAGCCAGAATGTACCAAAACAGGCACTCTCCATAATCAGAAGTCCATGCACAAGATCTCCATGTTAATTTATTTAGTTGAGATAGCTATAGGCTGCCTAGCATGTACATTTACATCAGACACAAATTTGACATGAGTATACACTTGGTAATTTCAAGTTTGGTTTTTTTTAAACAGACAATCTACCTATTAAAGGTGCAATGCATTTTACATATGGCAAGTAGTCTAACCTTTACATTCTCCTTTATTACATAAAGACTAAAAGGATAAATTTCAAAAGCAAATTAAAAAAGAACTTGGTTGTAATTCTGCAAAAAGCTTTCAGATCTAAATGAGTCCTGAAAGGATGGCATAAAGGTGTACGAAAGTAACATTTTCAGCTTCACAAGCAGAGAAATGAAGATTAGAATCTTTTTCTCATACCATGCTACATGCTAGCTAACAGCCATGTGCAAATCTGAGCTAAAAGTTGAATATGGTAACTACAATACTCAAGAATGCTGCACAGTAGACTTTCTGGAACAAAACCATCACGCAAGTTAAGCATATAAAAGACCCAGTAAAAAATAATCTTCCTCTACACTTCAAGCTACAACAAGCTGTATAGTTTAAAATTAAAGAATCACTTCCCAAAGAAATACAGCACGCTCAGGAATTTTAGAAGTGAAGTTACACCTAGAGGCACAGGCAGAAGTAGTTTATTGAATATTTCGTGCTTAAAAAAAATCAAAACTGGGATTATAAAACCAAGACAAAGGGACACCATCAACCTAAAGTTAGTATTTCTGTCAGGTTCGGGTTTTTTTATTCTCTTCTGCTGTATTTTTTTCCCTTAGCTCACTTAACATCACACATAACTTTCCCAAACTGATACGCTATATTGCATACAGTTAATCATGCCATTTCTTGGACATATACTTTTTACATCCTATACTGGAAAGAAATCCACTGAGAAGCACTTAGAACCTAAGTCTTCAAAACGAATACAAATAAGAGGACTAGGCACACTGTGTGGAAATTCCAATTCTGTGAAAGGACCTGATTTCAAGTTGATGATGCCCCTTTAACCATGCTTTAACTCTGAGAAAGAATCATTGTAACTGCTAACCACTCACCTTTGCCATTTCCTCCCCCATCACTCTTCCAGTAAATAAGTCAGAGTAAGAATTAAGTTTAAAAGAAGACTTGATGTTTGATAAAACATGTACTCAACATATTAAAGAATTAGCTAAACTTTTCCCTTTACAAGAACCAAAAACTGCTCTAGCATTCACAACCTGGGTTTTATTTTTTGCTTATACATTGCACCTTTAACCTACTCAAAACTTCAAAAGACTTTGAATTCAACTTTTACAATATTCAAAAATTTCCCCACCAGCAGCAGAGATGCTAGTGTTTACAAGGAAAAATGAAAGTCCTTTTAATCCCTTTTAGACCAAACCTACTACTTTTATCTTCACCTTTCAAACAAAAGGAGAGATTTAACAAACCTTATCATCTAGTCTATTACTCATTACTTTCAGCAGAAAGAGGGACTGGGTTCTACTTGAAGACAGCTTCAAAGGGATAAACAACATTGTCAACCATGATAGTTTGCTTGGACAAAACCCCCACACTGTACTGAACAGTGCATTCATTTTAGAGCAGTGGTCTTGAAAGGGTTTAAAAGAGTGTCTAGTGAAAAGAATCTGAAAAGATTCTGTACTTACTCCTCGGCCTCGGCCTCTGCCTGTTGATGGTCCTCCAAAAGCATCATAGTTTCTGCTTCCAAATCCACTTTCAGGATAAGCAGGCGTTCCTCTCCCCCGAGAGCCTACAGGTGCAGGCTTCATATGGGGTGAAGAAAAACTGCTGTAGGAAGAGTAACTCTCTCTTCCTCTGTCCTCCATAAACCCAGGCCTCAATTTTGAACGGGAGTAAGGTGCTTCCCAGCTAGACCCGCCCTGGTTTCTACCTCCGAAAGAGTCAAGGCTATTCCGGTAGGAGTTGTCAAATCGACCACCATAACTACCTCCGAAGCGGCTTTGTTCGGGTTCATTATAACCATAGCCAGATCTGTACAGATCTCGCCCACCCAGAGAAGACCCGGAGTCGTAAGACTCATAAGGTCCAAACCTGGAAAAGTTGCACAGTGAGGAGAAAAAAAAGTAAGCTTACTAATGTTATACATTTCAAAAGACAAGTTATCAGTTGACATTTATCAACTAAAATCAATTTATTACTATACTGATCTGTACAGTTGTGTTATTGTTTAATCTTGATTAGGGCTGGGCAATTCACACTATGACCAGACAGAAAGCTATCTGAGCCATTTTTGCTCCAAACAATTCTAAAGTTCAGTATATCTGAACTTTGTTTACTTAAATTTTCAGCAACATTTATTTACTAAAACATTATTGGAGCCCAGCCCTAGTCTCACAAAAAATAATCACCTGCAGACATTCAAAGCCTAGTCAAACTCCCCTTTCTTCAAAATCACACCCTCACAGTCTAGCAGTTAAATAGCAGTTAAGAGGTGGCTTAGTCCTGAACTGAGGAAAAAAAAAAGATCTTTGGTTTTTTTAAGTGGTATAGTTGTGCGTTCCAAGTACCCCAGAGTTCTCATTTTAAAGGAAAAACATACATGCTCTTCTGTTCACATTTGTTCTTTCTGGAAATTTTTTGTCCCTGTAAAATTCAGTCTCACAATCAAAAAAGTTCATGGTCTTCAGTGAATCCAGCTTTCACTTGCAGACCACAAGGTCTAGCAACTCAAGATTTTGAAAGTCTCCCCAATGCATGCACAGTGGACACAAAAACAGTCCTTGGAATTTCAGAGTAAAGCAACAAGGAGCTAAAACCTTCAGCTATTTTTCAAGAGCTTGCTTTGCCTGGGACATGGGCAGTGTCAGGCTAGAAATTAATATTTGTAACTACTTGGAAGGGAAACACATTTGTGTCCCTGCAGGGTTATAACAGGGTGATTGAGCAGCTGGGAAAGACAATCCCTTAATTGATACAATACAACCTACAAGAGTCTCAATTTACTGCATCTACAGTAAACTGAATGCCTTCATTTTAAAATCTGTTCATCTCAGAAGACTCAAAGATACACAGAAAATGATACTAGAAAAAGTCCATGCATAATATTAGGTTACATAGCAAGAGACATTTTGGCTTTTAAGTAGTCATTCAACCTCCATCATATGCAGATTACTATATGGTAGGTACAGCTCATTCCTGAATCTCTGCTTGAACTGAGGAATCACTACTAATGTTCATTATTAAATAAGTTATACTTAACTAAAATGCTTAACAGAACCAAGCAGCAAGACAACACTTCTCCAGCCTCCCTGTTTAGTATTGTCCTTTCCCAGTGGCACCACAGTGACTACAGACAGGAACCACACAGTAATCTGGCAACAGCCAGACAAAAATTCAAGGGCGCACACAAGAAAACCATCAGATTATCTAAGTTTTCTTCACTACTCTGAAAAGCATGCTTCTTTGAATACAATATTAAGACCCAAACCAAATCAGCTGCTCCCTACTGTTTTTATTGAAAGAGCAAATGGTATCCTAGCATTAAATACACAACTTTAAGACCACTGCATCAGAATTTTTAGTTTTAGACTAATCCATCTTACAAAGCAGCCCAGAACATGCACACAGTTTCAAGTGTAATCAGTACCTTCCAATGAAATAATCTGGACATGACTTTCAGATTCAATACCGAGATGACTTGAGCACTGCACATTCAAACCAAAGAACACATACCCTAAATGTTCCTTGAAAATGGAATGTTGATAGATTCAGTCTAAGACACCAAACCAATTAGGTCTAGTCTGCTAAGTCAGAAATGGTGTGTCAGGCCAATCAGCTACAAATTGCTGACAATACTGAAAAACAAAACTTTTGCCATTTTCATTCAGACGCACTGTTACGCTGTCAAACTTTTCCACAAAAATGCTGATTATTACAAGAATCTAGCACTTACAGTTTAGTATTTGCCAGTATTTATCAAACATGAAGACTCAGAACGGAAGTGTTCATACAAAATCATAACAACATGCCTCAGGAACACTTAAGTTAGAAGAATGATTTCAACTTAAATTGGATTTGATCAATTCTTGGGACAACTGAAGGATTATTTTACCTGTTACCACCACCACCACCTCCTCCGCCTCCACCTCCATGACTCTCCATCCCATAGGATTGGTTAAGGTAAGAGTCCATGGATCGTGGGCCACCATAGCCTCCATGCCCATAATCCCGGTCCATGTCTAAAAAAAGAGCAGAAAAATGTTTATAAAGAAAGCAAGTGAGAATTCTTATTAAGTAATTTAGTTTAAATTCTTAAGTAAAAGGTTTACTCTTTGCCACGGTGCTTACAAACAAAATACAAAATTGACAGTTGCAAACCAATTTGGACACTCTGCTTTGAGAAGCCATGTGTCTGTCATCATCTGAGTACCTCTAGACTGGAATCAAGTTCTGATTTTTTTCCAATAGCAGGTAACTCAGGATTATTGTTCCATCAGCTGGAATCATCATAAATTAAATTAAGATAATTAAATGAAGATACCTGATGTAGAGTATGTCTGAAGTTGTAGAGAATTAAGACCACTTCCAACCCTTTAATAGCACAAAGATCTCACAGGCATCTGCTCTCTCTATCCAATGCCCCAAGAAATCTTTACTCACATTGAGAGACCCTGGGTCAAGGTTACAAGCTGTCATGCTGCAGTGCAGGCTCTGTATATAGGCTACAGTCAAAAGAATTTTCTGCCATCTAGCACAAACAAAAATCCACCCAAATCAGCACTGAGCTGCAGCTCACTAACTGCACTAAGATGCCAGTATTTCACAGTCAAACTGATGTCACTTCCTGATATCTCAGTATCTTGTCATGAAGTCTGGCAAAAGAATTAATTTCCTCCTCAGCACTGAAAGGTCTATGTAAAAATTCTGGGCAAATAATCACTCAAATTCAAAGCACTAAAACAATGCTGCAGATCTCCATAATGAGTATGATCCACTGTCTTCCTGTAATGTACACATCTGCACTTCACTGGCATTCTGGAGACCAAAACTTCTTCCCAGTACCAACCAGCACCAAGTTTTGGGTAATATCAAGAAAACCTATCAAGTCAGGATTGACAGAAAAAGTCACACAGAGAAGGAATACACAATGAACACAGGAAGGATAAAAATAAAACCTGTTTACTCTGACAAGAGAATTTTATACATTTCAGCATCTCCACATGTAAATCACTGACTTTTCCAGGACAATTAGCTTTCTTGAAGTCATAAGAAGTTGTTCTATTTAAAGAAACTCTCTGTGCATATAATTTCATGAAAATAACTGCAATGCTGAAAATACATATATAAATTACATCCCGTTTGTACCTAGTTCTTGTTAGCACCAAGCCACTGTAATTTACTTTCTTATATCTTAACAGTGAGAATTCTGCAAATGACATCAGGCTGAATGTATCACTTTTATACAGATAATTTTAGCATGCCTGAACAGAGACTCCAACACACAAAGACCTACTGCTGATTTTTATTCTAATGATAATAGGTACTTTCTAAAAAATTAAAGATGATACTTCTGGGAAAAGAAAAAAACTTCAAATATAGAAGTCGCACTGTACCTTTTCATATTCGGAACATAAAGATTCAAAAACCAAAGCACAAAAAAATCTTTACAAAATACTAATCATGTAGCACCACCCATCATCAACTTAAATTGCAAAGACTTACTGCAAAAAGAAATGGATGAGGCCTCTAATAAAAGCATCTAATGTTCCTCTCTGGTGTTCCTGAATGATCTGCCACCTAACCCAGCACACTACCCTCAAGACTGTATACATAAACATACAGACAAACAAAATGAGAAGATAGTCAAGGAAATAAACTCAGTTTCACAGAAATTAAGATTGACTACAGGACCATCTAGTCTCAGATCCAGGTTGTTGGAATTTTTAATACAGGATAACTAATCAAAAGACACTGACATTCTGAAAACTGATATACCTGACCTGAAAGTACGCAATAATTTACCTTAGTGTCACCGGCTCCCTATTATCCACAGGCCCTAAGATGGCACAAAATCAATGAGGTTAAGAGTTGGAAACTGAATCAAGTCATCCAACAAGGAAGAACACAACACACTGACAAGATCCCTGCCACTGCAATGCAATTCTACAACAGCACAGGAAGTAGAGATCGGTGTTATGCATATGCCAGCAGTTCAGAGTTGGAAAAACACAAGAACTTTCATGTGCAAAGAACTCTTCCAAAAAATGGTTTTAAAAGCATCATTTTGAAACATATTTTTAGGCTAAATTTTTTAGCATGAAAGCAAACACTAAAATACGATTTACAATCATAGGGTAACTTCTGACATCCACACTTGCTCAACACTCTTTACTCAGTTCATGTTACATAACATCAGCAGTCCTGCTACAGAGCTATGCCAGTCCCTAAATCCTCAAATCCCTGCCTTCAGGACATCACCACCATCTCCTCCCTAACAGTCAACAACTTATTCATCTCTTTCCAGACTCACTGCCCTGCATTTACCTATGTTATAATATACTCACATTTGAAAATGGTTAACACAGGATGCAAAAGGTACAAAGACATGAAGAGGGATGATCACTTGAATGATTTACCACAAGTAACTGGAGAGAGCAAATGAAATTACAAATAACAAGCTAAAGACGAATCCAAGTCACTTTTCACAAAACAGACACACAAGTCCTGGAACTGAGTTACAAGTAGTAAGTTACTAAAAATTTACAGGGATTTAAGACAGAAATTGGATAAATCAACTGACAAGAAATTCAAAGCACGTCAAACATAGACTACAGCTGGGAAAGTCCTCGAGCTGCAAACCAGTGAAGACATAAAAACATACCAAAGGAGTACTTGTACTACTTGTTCCATGACTCCAAACAGAGAGTGACACACAGGATATTGAGGTAGGATAGACACTTTTGACCTGATCTACTGAAGGTGACTCTATGATCCCCTTCCAACTATTTCATTAACTGTTCCACACTGCTGAGCAGTTAACCTGTCATTCCAGCCACTGCCCTCCTGGTTCAGTCATCAGCTGCAAACTTCACCAAAGATTTCTACATTTTATACTTCATGCCCAGAGCCTGACAAAGAAACTGCATTCAAATTAACAAGTACAGTATTTCTTCGGGTATTAAACTTTACTCTGAAAGTATGTTCTCCAGACAGGCTTTATCCTAAAAAGGGGGAAACATATAAGACAACAGTAAATATTCATTTAGATAAATGACAATAAAAAGGACTTTAGTGTAGTAAATGATTAATAATCACTGTCACCACCAGTAGAGATATAGAGAAGATGCCTGTCTGGACAGACTAAATGTGAAATTGTTTCACATGCTGAAAGAACACGTGTTTAAGCACCAGAGAAAAAACACCAGGAATTGTATTCCAGTGTCTCAAACTGAAAATTCGAAACAGTAGTTCATTTAAGTTTAAATAGTAACTGCTTATCAAAGAAACCCTTGAAGAAGTATTATATTAGTGTACCTATGAGAACTACAAAAAAGAAAACAAGAAATTAAAAAATAGTAGTCCATATTTGCTCTTAAAGCTTAAAAGTGAGAGAGTGAATCTCTGAGTTAAAGGCATTATCTAAGCATCTGAAACAAAGACTTTATTAACAGAATAAATCAGGTTTTGGCATCTGCAGCTTCTTGCATAGTAATACCCTGTGGATGAATGAGCCATTGAACCTCAATATGGAAACAGAACTTGCTAAGAACTATCTGGTTTTTAATTTCTAGATCATACTTGTCTACTCGTATTGAAAAGAGGGGAGAAGAGTTACGTAAAAGGTGAAAAAAAATATATTACCTCTAAAATAAAAAAAAATGGGATACTCAAACAGAAGTTCAATTTACAAATTAAAATGTTAATGTAGATGTATTTCTTCAGATGAATTTTTTTTAAAAAGCCGTATTTGGTGAAGAGATCATTTAAAGTAGCTGCAAAATAAATCTCAAGAATCAGTAACAAAAAAATCAAACTTTCCAAAGGAAAAGAAATACAAAACAAACAAACAGTAGATAAGACTCAGAATCTCCATTCTGGTACAAAGAGTTCCATTTAAAAGAAAAAGCTTTAGAGCAGAGAACACTGAAATCATATGCACAGCATAAAGACAAGAAATCATTTTAAACAGTGTGCTCCATGGGAAGCAGATGAAAAGGCTAAGAAAATGAGAAATTAGAAAGATCTTGCAAAATAAATGATAAATTTAAAAAAAGCTAAGTTTTGACTACCAGAAGCTTAAGGGTCCATTGTGCAATAGAAAGCAGTATTTTTTTCCAGGCACATTACGTTTTCATAACACCATGTCTAGGTTGTTAGGATCACAACCTTGTCATTAGGCAATTTCCCCTTCCAGACTGAAAGGACAATAGCTGCAGCAACTAAAATATTAACATGAATATTTAATAACATTTCTGCTAATAATACTAACAATTTATTCTGAAGGGCATGTCAACTCAGGGCTCAAACTGAGCCGTCGGGAAGTGACAATGGTGCAATTACAGGAGTCATCAGACATACTACTAAAAGTGCTTCCCACTGGCTAAAAGTTTCCAACAGGAGGAAACTTGCCAAGAGCTCAAATCAAAACTAGGCAAAGATGAGAATTCCTAACATCTACCCTCTGAACCCCCAAAGGACTGCCTTCAGCCCCCTGCACAGAACCTGGGTAAAACAATTCTTATGCAAGCTTTGCTCATGTATATACAATGTAAAAACAGTCATGGTAAAAGTTTCAAGCTGCATACATGATAATTAAACTTTTTAAAATAATTACGAAAAATAGAAAGCTTAATTAACACAATGAAAACATTACAGAGCTACATAAAAGGAACACTCTAATTGTACAATACACATTTGATTAGCTACTTCCCCTACTATGAGCCTGGATTCACTTTAATATACATGTCATCAGATCTCAGAAAAGCAGGTTCTGGTTAACAGTTACAGTGAATAGTCGAATAACATACTTAAACTGGCACTTAAGAATAACCTTTCATTCTAAAAACCAAATGGTTTTAGAAGATGAAAACACAGGGCAATATCTTTAATTTATTTATTTACTAATTTTACTATGTGGAAAGATAAATACAAAACATAATTGAAAAAAAAAAACCAAAACTAAGGCTCAAGAAATGTGTCACAAAAATTATTATATTGCAACCAAAGATGCATTTGTAATCCAATGTGTTATATCCATAAAACAGCCAGCAAGAATGTCAAGAGATCCAACAGCAAACACTTATTTGACAGGATCTGTAAACAAAGCTTGGATACAGTATCAGTAAAGTTTTTATATTAAGATCTTTTTAATACTTACTTGCAAGAGATGTCAAAACATTTCTTGAGTCTTTTCTAAACTCATAAGCTTAATCATCTTACCAAAATATGTGCATTCCTTTCTGTTTTATCTACAAGGTGTTTTTGACAGTGCAAAAACAACAGGTAGCTTCTGGTGCTGACCTCATATGTTTCTTCTATATTCCTCCCCAAACTGTTAGTTAAGGTAAACT
>VYXF01012266.1:1461872-1479174 GCA_013397295.1 Polioptila caerulea | reverse complement strand
GCTGCTGCTGTGTTACGCAAACCAAGTGGCTTTGCGAAATAAACCGTTTGTTTAAGAAATGCCCTCTGTGATGCCCCCCCCTTTGATGGACCTAACAACACCAGTTTACCTTAGGAACAAAGTCTTTACTGCACGGGTTATGAGACACTGGAACAGGTTGCCCAGAGAAGCTGTGGATGCCCAGTTTTGGTGACACCACCCCTGGCAGTGTTCAAGGCCAGGATGGATAAGGCCGTGAGCAAGCTAGTCTAGTGGGAGGTGTTCCTGCCCCTGGAGGGGGGAGGCAGGGCTGGGACTAGATGATCTTTAAGATCCTTTCCAACCCCTTAACATTCTATGATTCAGTGATTCTGTGATGCATCAGTCCCCAAACTAAGTATTTCGTGTCTGTAACAGGCTGCACCGAAACACTCAAAATGGCTGATGTTAAACACAGACCTCATTTGAGGTTAGTTGTAAGGTAACATTGTGCTCTTCTGTGCAGCCACGAGGTTTGAAGAAACAGACTTTGCCCAGACACGTGATCATGCAAAAAATCCTCAGCGACCTGTGTGAAGATCACATTAAGAGTATGCCACTCCTTAGAGTTTCTTAATATTTTGTACAACCCTGAAAGAAACAAAAAGAGAGGGGGGAAAAAAGAAAAAAAAAAAAAAAAAGAAAGAAAAAATATGGTAATGAGTACCGATCTGGTACAGAAAACCTGGGAAAACGTCTCTGAGGACAAGCTGTGGGTGAACTTTCAGGCTGTGTAAGGGGGCAAAGCCACTCTCTCATGGGCTTTGATTTTGCCAGGGAATCAGGGCTTCCTTCAGTCTTGGGTGGCTGGAACAGTTTCTGGCCATCCGCAAATAATCAAAGCCCCACTGCAGGCGAGCGTGGTTTGACTCGCCGAGGCGGGGAGCCCGGGATGAGTGAGGGCAGTGCCGGCCCTCGGCCGGGCCGGGCACAGTTCCGCGGACCGGGCACAGTTCCTCGGGCCGGGCTCTGGAGGGCAGCACAGGCGAGCTCATGTGCCGGGCGGCAGCGGAGCACCGCCCCGGCCGCGGGGAGCCCTGCCTTCGGCTGTGCCTCCGGCTTCTCATCCGAAGGTACCGCATGCTTGGGCAGGGCGATGGCTCCGAGGTGCAAATGCCCCTCACGCAGCGCCGTTTGTGCCCCCATCCCTCTGCACATGCAGACCGGACAAAGTTTCTTGCACTGAACGTGAGATCCTTACAGTAGACGTTTTCCTCAATGTCCGGGGCTGCACATCGCATGTTCGCAACACAGCAGCCCCTTTTCTGCAGCCTTTTGTGCAGACTCGTGCTTGTGAACAGGCACATGGACCAGCATCCCGCTGCCCCAAGACTCTGAAGGGAAGAAGTCATGTAGAATAGATAGATTTGTGATCAGTGCAGCTAATCGTTATTCAAAATAAACACAAAAATTTAGGAAACTTGATTCATCTGAACCAATTGCCCATTAGTCTATCAAAGGTGAATGTCTTAAAGCTGTTTCCCTGCCACAAAACCTATCGAGAGACTCAACAGCTGGAAGTCTCTGGTTAGCTGTTCAGCTGTAAGGAAAATCATGCTATGAAAAGCCGGTGTCCGTAAAGGAGACAGAGGAGTCCTGCTTTATTCGAATAAAGGGAGAGAGGCCACTGGAGCACATGCCCGTAGGTTTTCCCTCTTGAGGTTTCAGAGAGCAAGGCCTCCTTTTATCCTGAACTCCCGGCCGCACATTTCCCGCTTGCTTTCCCCTTTGCTGAGGTACCAGGAAGGTACAGCCTTCCCAAACCGCCTACCACATATCCCCCCTTGAACCTGTCCTTTTACACCGAACTTCAGGAAATCAAGCTTGTGCAGACCCACTTGTCTGTTTCAGAAGCCAAGCCCTCTGGGCTCTGTAGCAAACCTGCTGCTTGAAGTTAATAGAGACATTAGGACCTATTCCAAAGACATAAACACCCATACTTTCATCCATCGAATTGTTTTCACACATCTTCCCTATCACAACGTAAGGGGACTATTGTTTAAAGGAGAGCAGGATTTATACTGAAGTGTCTGAGAGGGAAACTCAGAACAGGAGACTGTTAAAATGATAAGCATTATTATGAGATGTTTAGGCAAAAGGCCATAGACAAGGAAGGGACAACCAATGGTAGAGCAGGGAAAACAAAAAAGATTGAGGTGCAAAGGGGAATAAAAAGGAGCATTTACAGGGAAGCAGGCTGCTGGTCAGTATGTTTGTGTGACTGAACCCCATGCATGATTGCCACTGTCCTATCTTCTTTTCAAATTCTGGTTTTATCTGTTTTTCATGTGATTGTGTCCTCTGTTCTGTGTCCATGCATAGGAGCTGATAATGAACTCCAAGCTGGTCAGCTTGGTGAATCACATGAGCAGTCTGGGAGACAAGTGCTGGGAGACCCTTGAAGGATGTTTCTCTATGCACATCCTTAGAAGCAGGGTCAGGCTATGCATGCTGCCTGCATGCATAATGGGAGTCTCTAAAGACAAAGACTGAGAATGGGCAAAAGTAGGTCCTCAGTGCCTAACACTCCTCATTCACAGGAAAACTATGCCAAAATACATATTTTTGTGACTCTCTCCACTATTCTCCTAAAGCACATCTATTCTGTGACTAATCATCAGCAAATTTACTCATTAGAGTATACTAGACTACCAAGAACCACAGGGTGAAACCTCTATAATTTGACATGTTAAAAATCTGAATTCAAAAAGTCAGAAGCAGCCCCTGAAGAGATGAGTGATCAATGAAATCAGCAGTTTCATATGGAGTTCAGAAGCCTCTGAACTGGGCCCGTGCACATCATGTCAAGATTAAAATTTGCATGCAACTCTCCAGTGTCTGTGAAAACTACTGCTGTCCTGTGTGTCCATTCATGGTCTGAAGAAGTTATTGACAACAGAGGTGGTTGTTATGGGGACAGGCATCTGTCAAAGAAATGGAGGTATGTGAGAACACCTGATTATGAAAAATTTGGTTTCATACAGAAGAGGAAGTATAACCCTGAAAATACAGAGGTTTATTTGGTCTTACTATCCCAGAACCAGAAGCTCAAGGAGAAGAAACTGGATCTGGGGGCAGACCAAGACTACAGCAGGTATAACATACATTTTTTTGGATTAAATGCAAACAGGTCAGCAAAAGCGTATTATTTTAGACTTAATTATGATCAATGGGCCACTGTTGGTTTCAGACTTTTTAAAACAAAGGCTCCTTCTTTCCTCCCTGCAGGACTCCAAAAAGGGAAAAAAATCTAAGCTAAGCAAAGTAAATCAGAATGGAGACATGAGAAGGGGAACAGACCAGCATTGTACTTCATTTGTTCTCAATGATCAAAACATGAATGTTTCAGTTCAGTTAGAATCTCCCTGTGCAATCACATTCTGCTCTTGTATTCATGTTCTACTACTTCCTTGGGTTTGTTTTCTCAGGGTTTTATTTTTGGTAGATTCTTCAGAGCAGTACAGGGATAAGAGAACAATAAGTGATTTTTTCCAAGAACAAGCAGCAGCACAGTTACTGTGAAATACAGTTCTTCTGCAGTTTGGTACTGTGACTACCCACACCCTCTCCTCCTCTTCCCAAGCTCTGTGTTTTCCTCTGCCCTTTCCTTTACAGCATTGTCTAAAACCTGAATGAATTCTGTCAAATAACTATCAATTTCCACTAACAGTAGTTAGCAACCGGGTACCAACAATTTTGGAAGCCTAACACTAACACAGTTTAATTGCAGTGGAGTTGATTTACATCTCACTGAAAATAAGGGAGAGGGTTCTTCTGGCCTTTGATGGAAGCTGTCTATTAACCCTGTTTAGAGCAGGTGTGACTGACATAATGTTTAAACCTACAGAAGTACATCTGTCCAGTGCCATTAAAGCAGTGCTCACATCTGGGATATATATATATATATATATAAAAATATTTAACATGGATGTCCACTGACACTTGACATTTTCAGGAAGTAGCCTTCTTTGCATTTTAGGATCATGGGGAGTAAGGCAGGAACATGAAAATTACATTGATTCTTTCTAGAATATGAAATCTAATCCCTTTTGTTTCTTCTTAGATATTAACCTAGAAGCAGATCCTTCTATCCCAGCTTCACAGAAGAACCATGGTAACCATCCAGAGCCCTGATTTCAGGGCTCTTATGTCTGTCATCACAGCATAAATCAGAGGCATAATAAGGGTTTCCAAAGCTCAGATATGCTCTCTGGATGTATATAGTAAGAACACAAGAATAAAAGTTGCCCTAAAATTCAGCACAAGGGAGTGGAAACATCCTGATGCAGAAACTAGTCATGTTATCCTTTCCTCCAGGGAAAAAAAAAACAACAAAAAACCACGTAGAATATAAATTAAAAATCAACCAAACTTAGCAAATTTCTTTATGTAGCTCCTTTAGAGGAAAGACTAGAAGCCTTCAAATGTGCCGTAACACAGACCTGCTGGAGCTTGCATGCTGGATGGCCCTGCTGGAGCCTCATCAGCATCCCATGAGCAGCAGTGGGTATTTGCCAGAGACAGTCATTGCTGTATCTCCTGGGCCACAGCAGAACACTGAAGTGAGGGTAACAAAACCCATATCAGGTTTTGGGCTGGTTTTTGGCATGCTTGCTGACACCTGGTTAGTTGGGAATAGAGAGAGGATATCAGCTCCATTATGACACAGCCCTAGAGGAGAACAACTTTCTAGTAATTGTCAGATTATTAGTGAAGTGCTTTACTTTTCTTGAATGCAAATACAAAAAAATATAAGCAATTATGCTTATTGCTTTTCATATCTACAGCTTGCTTTTACTTTGCACTCCTTGGAGTCCAGCTCTAGTTATTATCTAATCACGCAGAAAAGTGCTGCAAGAGGCGTGGGGCATTCTGGTCGGGCTGTTTGCCCTGTAGCCTCCACACCAGGCTACAGAGTCAGAGCTGCGTAGGTGCCCTAAGCAGGGACAGAACTGGAGTTGTCATTGCTCCTTCCCTCTCAGTCAGCCCACTTATGTCCTGAAGCATTTCTTTCAGTTGCTTATTACATGTCCATTTGCTCCCATGTTAGAGATGCCTGTGCCATACCCCTTCTGACCTTTCCTTAAAAAGAAAAAAAAGAAAACAAGACAATAAACTAACACAAACATACATATTCATTGCCAGTATTTTTCAACCCTTCTGTATAGGTAATTCTGTATCAGAAAGAGCACAAACCCAGTTCCTTTTCTTTCATGCTGCAGTAGGCTTGGCTGTGGGTTTCCTACAGGAGCTGTACACAGAGGTAAGACTGCCCATGCACCTGTGCTTCCTTCCTCAAAACTGCCGTGAAGTCACAGAGACCTTAAAAATACATTTATAAAGAGGGGGAAAAAACAAAAAAAGGTTGAGTGTATATATATATTTACAGTTGCAGGCCACTTTCTGAGCCTTTGCTCTTGTGTTTTATTCTTGCAATTTTCAGTATGACTGAGCAGCATTTTTTCTCATTTTTATTTTATAGTTTTTACAGTTACTTAAAGCTCAAGTTTTCATGCTCTCTTGAGTCAGACTGCAGAGGTGTACAGCAAACACTGTTACAAGACTTGTGATAGAATCACCAGAATGTCAGCATATGATTTGACATAACATTTCACATATTTTTTTTTCTGTGTTTCCAAAGTAGTTCATGCCAGGAACCATTTCCACATGGCCCAATACATCCTGCTATAAGAGTGCTCAGCATTTTTCCCTTAAATTGTGCTATGTTGGTGAGTATTACTGAAGGACCTAGAAGGATTTTTCCTATAGTGCAGGAAGGGAAAATTGCCCTGTGTTTTTGCTGGGTCTATGATACAGTGTGTACATCATGGATCACAGTCAAACTTTCATGTAACAGTTTTCTTCCAGGTTACTGACATTTTATAGGGAACTGCTGCATAGTTTTATGCAAACAAGGTACATATGCAAAACTCTTTAAGAAGTGTAAGAGAAGGAAACAGCTACAGCTTTGTTCTCACACTGCATTCATGCTTGCTTCCCATGCACTTCAAGGATGACAGAAGTTTCAGCAAACCCTTTACTGTTCAAGGCTCATAAAACTTTTATATGCTGCACATGTTTCTGAATCACATTTTTGTATGTAGTGCAACATGAAAACTTAATGCTGAAAATAATGATTCTCTGTGCTTCCCATTTGTTTTGCTTTGAATTAATCTACAGTGAGGAGTTTCATATACAAATATTGCAGTTTCTGTGAAATGTCTAATGATTACACACTCTGTTAGCTCAATAATCATGCTGGTAAACTCACTTTGGAGCCTTGGTCTGGAGACAGGATAGGTTTATTCACTGCAAAAGGTGGCTGCTGTGCCACCCTCTACATGTCAGCAGCCAGGGCAGCGGCTCTTAGGGTGTCATGGATATGAATGCCTTGGCTCTGATGGAGGTCTCGCATCCCCCCAGCTCTTCCTGGGAACAAAACTCATATTTATGGTCTGTAAATGACTTGTGCCCTGGTAACTCTGCCTGCTCCACTCCTGCCTGCCAGGAGACAGCTTCTTCTGCTGAGGCCAAAGCAGCTCGTCCAGAAAATGATAGAAAACATCTGCTCATTAGCAGCTTTTCCCTCCTCCTCCTCTTGCACTGCACTTGTTACTCTGGGTCTCAAGTCCTGGCATGAATGTGGGGATGCTCTACAGAGCCTGAGCATATTCATCAATATGAGTATCACAGTATCTGTCAACATTTCCTCCACAATATTTGAGAGCACTTTGAAAACAGTGCTGGCTGTCTCTCAAAAATCCTTGTGAAACATGGATTTTGCTCAGCTCTGTGCTCCAGGGTCATATATTTGTTGGGCATGTGGTTCCAGCGAGATTCATCATCTGCAGTCCCAATCCAGAAACACTGTAAGAGCAGATAACCTCATCTAACCACAACTATAGACCTTAATGTAGATGCACAACATGGTTTTTCTGCACAGGTGTGCAACTTCCTCCTTTTTAAGGGCTTTTAAAAATCTCATTCTTTCATCCAGTTTATGTGCAGTCACACAAATAGCTGAATCAGTACTCCTGAAGGGAATCTCTGAGAGAGGGCAGGAGTGAGTATTGTGGTGATGGAGGATTCAAAGGCAGTTTTTCTCACCTAATTTTGCTACCAAGGAACATCTACTGCTAGGTTAATGGATTCACCCCATTTACTGCTGAGATTCCCCTGCACAAATCCCAGAAGTATTTTAGGTAGCTCTGGGAGGGAACTGTGAAGATTTGTATTTTAACCTTCTACGTGGTGTATGTTGAGCATTCTGTGACAGAAAGGTCAAATCAGGATTCAAACAAAAAAGAAATATATATACTCCCCCTTCCTGTCAAGGATTCCCACCCAGATCAGTTCTCTCCAGAAATGGGCACTAGTGAACTGGTTTTCTTATGGGCTCTGGCAGATCTAAGCTGTGGCTGAGATACACCTCTCTTCCTTTTTTCTTTCTCCCTTCACAGTTATGACTCCATCAACTACAGACAAACTAACAGAGAGCCACAGTGTGAGGGATGTCTGCTTATGTACTTTTTATGAGGGGCAATAATCAAATGCAAACATATACATCTAACATAAAGTCAGGCCCAGAGACCCAGAACACCAGGATTAGTGCCCATGAAGCAATGGGCTTGCCTTGCCTCCTGCAGCATTCCTGCACACACAAAATACCAGGCTTTGGAAATGCGCATACCATGGGCAAAGCCTCACACTGGCCCCAAGCACTCTTGTTGCTCAGCTCACACCCACAAGCAAAGGCCAGTTCAGGCTCCACATGGATCAGAGTCCATGTGGCTGCCCCAGGAACTGATGCAGGCTCGACTGGCTGTAGCTTCATCCTTGTATTACGTTCAAGGAATTTTTCCTGCATTGCGCTTGTTCAGTGGAATTTGTATGCAGAGCCAAAGACTGCTCTGCAACCACCTCAGAAAAGTGTGATTCATCAGATGGCATTTGAAAAGGGCCATCCCAGCATGTGTCCCTTGGAAAAGCCCTGGATGTACCAGCAAAATTCTCTGGTGGCAGTGCTTCTGGAGGTGGAATCCTGTTCTGGCGGGCATTCCTAGAAAACACCCATACACTTATCTTTTCAGTGTATTACTAACACTTTTAATTTACTCATTTAGAACAGGCTTTCAGTATTACAGAAAAAAAAAGGAATGGTTTCTTTGTTATTTCTGGAAGCTTCTATAGTTTTTTCCACTTTCTCCTTTCCTCTCGGCACCACCTCCCTTTGCATAATTTAATTAAGATGTATAAACTCTCCAAGATATATACCGGGGAAGGAGAGCAAAAGCAGCAATAACAGAAAAAAACACTGAAATATCACTTTGCATCCAAGTTACACAAAAAAAATTGCAAAATTCCTTGGCACCAGAAGCATGGGAAATCAGAGCCACCTACTAGCCAGTGAAGGTGGGGTTCCTGTGTGAACAGTCAGGGCTGTGCCAGCAACGGTAGGAGAGGTATTTTTACAGACATTTGGAGTAGAAAGTCTCAAGATCTTTTGCTGACATCCGTGAAACTGCTGGTCAAACCAGTAAAAGGCAGCAGCACTGGAGCTGTGCTGTGATCATACCCTGCCTTATCATGGAAGTTCAGCTCAAGTGAAATGGTCAGAGATCTCCATGTATTTTTTTAAAACACAGAAACCAAATCAACTTGCTGTTAAATGTGGGACACCTAGGAGATGTAGGTTCTGTTGGATGTGGGGTTTTGAATTAAAACTTTGTGTCTTCTTTGCCTGAGGATCTAAGTAAGAATAGGGAAAAAGAAAATTAAAGTTGTTTATGAAGTCCTATAGCCATGTCAGGTCTGATTCCTTCAGCAAATTAAAGAAATCTGTAAGCTGACCACAACCAAGGTAGTTCCCAATCTGCCCCAGATTCCTCCAGCCTAATGAGGGCTGTGCCAGAGCAACTGTCTCTCCATGAACTTTCACCACTTTCCTCCTGAAAGAAAACATACAAGCTATTCATTTAAAGCTACTTTCCAGATGCTCTAAGTCACAAGAAAAGCAAAGCTATATATCAGCAGCCGTGGATATGGCATTGTCAATTCCAGCTCTTGGATTAAATCGGTACGCTCGCCATTCATGGGAAATGAAAATGAATTGATGGTCTGGGCTCTTTTCCCAGCAGGCTAGTGTCTGCTGCTCCGTGCCACCGGAATGAAAACCACCCTCTGGCTCTCCTCTTCAGTAAAACAGAGCAGAGCAAAAGAGTGACCTCCCTTCTCAGCTCACTGCATAGTTCTGGATCCAGGTGCCAGGGCAGGGCTGACCAGTCAGGTGCTCGCTGCTATTTCCCTAGCTGAGCCAGATCAGCAAAGACAGTGGGACAACATAAAGATTGGACATTCTTTTCTGCCATGAGCAAGTTTCTTTACCTGAAACTCGTATCTTTGTAAATATTTATTGCCAAATGGCATTACAAGATCCACATTCTATATAGAGTTTGTATTTTCTTTTGGTATGCCTGGAACAGTGAAGATAATGAAACAAAGGCAGTTTCACTTGTAGGAGTTTGAAGCCATGGTGTTTGCCCAATAAACACCACATACACAGTGCTTTACTACTTCAGAGAACTGCACCAAAGTAAAAACATTGCAGGTATGAATCCTGATCCTAGAGCTTGTAAAAAGATAGCTGAAGGACAGAAGCTGAAGGACTGGGTTGTACAACCCTTGCAGCACCGAGCACTTACCTGAGCACAACCAGCCCATTGAGAAGGCCTGGCACAGAAATGTTCCCCACAATTCTGTGGTTTCAATAAAACAGCAAATTCATTAATGAAGGATGGCAGCATCTCCAAAATGGCCCTGAGCTTTAGAGAGTGGGGTTTTTTTCTGATAAAGGTAGTATAAATGTACAGTAACATCCTTTCAGGAAGAAAATGTTCCCCCCGCACTAATAGGGTGATACAGTAGAATGGTTCCTTCAGATGAGAAGATTTGCACTAGATTTTATTAGGGAGGAAGAATTTAGCCAGAATTTTTCCTACTCCAAATTGGCAGCAAAAAAGAAAAAAACAAAACAAAACCCACAGGGAAGAGAAAATAAAAACTGCAGATATTGGTGTCAAAATTTTAGCAGGTTGAAATCAGAGCTAGCATGCTCAATGGCTCAAGTCTGCAGTTTTCAAAAGAGGCATCTGGAAAAAAACAAGTTTCAATTAATTTTGAATGTGAAGCCAAAGGAATTCAGAACAAACATTTTGGTAAAAGAGAAAAGTCCTTTAAGAGGGGTTAGGGCAGGAACAATTCACCTCCACCCCAGTTAGTGATGAAGCTCTGAGAAGCAACCCAGGTTTTTTAGAGGATTGTTTCACTGGAGCTCAATTAACCATATGCTTTGTGTGGCAGAGCTTCAGGAGGTGAGCAGTGAAGAGGCAGAATAGCCCTGTGAACAGTCAGCACATTGAACTGCAGGATTTCTTTGCTTTCTGTGATGTGTTAGGACCAGTTCCAAACTCCTCATAATCATTGCATTAATCTCACAAGCTGTGCCTCACTTCAACCCTGCAACATTAGAAACAGGAAATTTCCATCCCCCTGGCCTTTGACAGCCACTGCCTTTGTGCAAAACCTCATAGAAGGAAACAAGAAACAAGAGCTGCATCTCCAAATGTTGCGACTGCTCCAGGAGACAGTAAGAGTCTCTGTCTGCTCAGTCTGAAAAAAACCTCCGCATTTTAAAGTTAGCTTGAAAGAGCTCCAAACCAGTTGGCTCATTCTGCCCTAAAATCAGCACACCCCTCAGCAACCTCCAGCATGCAGGTGAGGTGGAGGAGCCCTGTCCGGGCCCTTTTGTGGACTGTGCTCTGGAGAGACAAAATCAGCAAAAGCCAGGCACCAGCCATTCATCCCTTCCTCTCCATGTGTCAGACCAGAGGGACATGCCTGTCTTTAGTACAAATCAGGGAGAATGGGGGTATCTGGCAGTCCCTTCTCCCCATCTGTGAGCAGGAGTAGGACTCAAATATCCTCTGCCAGCAGTGACTGAAGTCCCATCCTTGTCTCCTGCACAGGAGCCCACCCTGGGGCCAGTCCTGGAAGGCCATACAAGCTCAAATCACTCAGGAACCAGCAAATGATGGAGCATCCTGCAAGCAGCAGGGAGGAGAGAGTCCTGCCAGGGAGGAGCCCTCAAGCAGGGAGCACGTACCATTGTTGGGGTCTGTCTGTGTGACACAATCAAAGAAGTGTCTATCAAAGGCAGTGGCTTACACCAAGGAGTAAAGCTTCTTCCCTCTGAGCAGAGTCCCTGTGTGCTCAGATGACACCACTGGCTGGTCTGGAAAAAGCAAAATAAGCATGTGCTCTGGAGGATGGACAAAAGCGAGACAGAGGACAGGGAATTTAGCTTTCCTGTCACAGAAAGTTATCCCGAGAAGCCTGTAATAAAGGTGTCATGATGGAGGAATTGAAGCCATGCCAGAGGCTGGCTGCCATCCTGTGTGCTCTGCAGCGTAGGCACGTTGTAGTTACGGTGTCTCCTGATAGGAAGATGCTCTCCACCAGGGCATTTAGTGGGAGAACCTCCCTTTCTGACAGCAGCCAAAGGAGGTGCTGCAGATCAAAGGGAAATCAGGGCAAAAGCCAGGGCCATGCCGCAGCAGAGGTAGTTTCCATGTATTTGCCAATCTTCCCTGGAGTTGTCTCCCATGAACTTCCTTTGCATCCTCTTGAGAGAAAGAAAACTCATATCATCCCCAATATCCGGTAGCGAAGCATTTCACAGCAGTAAACCTCCTAAACAGCACCACAGCAAAATACTTTTGTACAAAAATGCATGGAGTTGTTTTTCTTCCCCAAAATGTGTCATTCACAGTTACTGACAGAAAGAGACACCCCTGCAGGCAGTGGGGCTGCTGAGGGCCAATGATCTTAAGGCTCAGGGCATTTTTAACCAAAGTCCTTGTAAATGGCCCAGCCCCACTACACATCACAGCATGGAAAATCCACCCCACCTGTGCCACCCTCATACACTGAGGAGCAGCAGCTCACACTGATGCCCAATAGCTGCTAAGCACTGGAAATGCTGTGGCCAGCAGGATAACAAGTGGAGAACCAGCATCTGCACACTTTTTTCCACATCACAGAGGACTGACATAGTTTTATAATATCCAGGGCCTAGTCCAGTTTGCATCTGTCCATTCATCCTTTAAGCTTCTTTCAACTCAAGTCCTGCACAGAGCTAATCACATCACCACCATTTTGCCAATAATAGCAGCAGCCCTTCAGGCTGTCAGGAGCACTGATTGCTGCCTAACCGAGCCACAGCCATGCTACATCTCTGAGATCTCCTCCATTCCAAGCCCCTTCTCGGTCTGGTGAGGAGAGAGCAGCAGAATGTAAAGCTAAAATGCTCATTTTTGGACCCTCAGAGCCCCTACAAGGCTGTTCAGTGTTTCACAACCCATGCTGTCTGCTGCAAGCTCCTCTGGGGCACTCAGCAATTAGAAGCCCTGTAAAGAATGTTAAAAGCATTTAATTAAACAAATATATTCAGACTTAAAGATGTTGCTAAGGATGATCAATGCAAGAGCAAACACAAACAAAGCTCCACAGGCACAAGGACCTGTATATAGAGCAGTAACCCTGCTTGTCTTCCTCTGAAATTACCTTTCACAGTGGGTGTAATTCTGTGGGGCAACTCCTTCGGAGACGCTCTGGCTGGGAGCACCCCTGGGAGCACAGACATGGCCAACATTCACTTGACTTCCTGGCAGGGAGGAGAATGGCAGGCTTCAAACCATGCTGTAGCTGCTGCCTACATGATTATTTTACAGTCTTTTAATTACTTCAGAAAAATGTTTTAATTAAGACCTCTTCTGTAGAGTTCTAGTTCAAAACTGCAGCCTGTCAGCTTTACTGGTCCTAAACTGAATGGAGAGGAGGTCCCTGAGAGAGGACACACTAAAGCTCCTTAATGCAATGCCTGTGTGGGCTCCTGGAGCTGACCTCTGCCTTGCAGACATGACACTGAATCACTGGGCTTTCAGATCAGCAGCACCCGGGGAAGACACCCCTGCTCTGGGTGAAGGCTGAAATGTGCGGTGAGAGGAACATGCCCTCAGCCATAAACAGCTCGGGAGGTTTGAGGAACATTCCCAAGTACTATTATTCATCCACACGAGTGCTGACTCGCAGGGACAGCGCCACCGCACACACACTCCATTTCAAAGCCAATTTACTTAACTAGCTTCTAGTACAAAGACAGCTAGAAACCTATCTCATTCTCCTGGGTCAGACCATGCTGGCATTTTCTTAGGTCTCAAATACACAAACCGATACTGACAGTGAGCAATTTACAACCCAGCTGGCCTTTGCCTTTTGTTTAGCACATTTCACAATTTCAGTAGCTTAAAACCTGAGGCCCTGAAAGGCACCTGGTTTCCAGCTCTGTTGTGAATTGCAGCCCTACAGACCTGGCTACAAACTCAGTCTCCACTTGCCAGCATTTTACATCCTAGGACATTCCTGCACCTACAGTATGGGAAGAACTCTGCAGTAAAACTCCCCTGATCAGGAATAGCCTGAGGGCTTGGAGACCAACCACCGCCTTCAGATGTATCCCCCGGACCTCACAGAAGCCAGACAGCAAACGAGGGCAGCAGACCCTGTGCAACATCCTGCCACTGCCCTGACCAGCCACCAGACCAAAGGCACCTTGCAGAATGGCCCCTGAGTTCCCTTTCTGTGGAGGGCTCCAGGAAGTCGTGGCCAGAGGGAGGCCACTGTCATTGTGTGAGTCTCCTTCTGGCTGTGTGTCCATCCTCAGGGTCAGGGCTCGACACCGGGAGGCCTCAGCACACGCCCCACATCCCATTTCAGACACCACTACTTTTATCAAACTTGGTAAACTGAGAGGATTGAGAGGAGAGAAACAGGACTTACAAACCACACCCAAACAAGAAAGAAAGACTGAAGGAAGAGGTTTAACCCAGGGCACAGAGAAATAGGAAGGATGGAGGAGAAGCAGCAGAAGAGGCTGTGACAATCATCAGGTGTTCTCTGCATCCTCTTTGAACAAGGTTAGAAAGACACAACCCAATTTCCAGCAAAGATATGGGAGGCTCTTGAGACACAAAACTGCAGAAGCCACGGGGGATACCTATCGAAATTGCAATTTAAGGATGTTATGGCAGCCCTTTCCTTGGAGGGCTGCAGGAGAACTTGGTTCCCCCAGCTCTGTGAGCTGGAAGCACAGGACCCCGCCTGCCCCAGCACTTCCATGCAGCAGCCCTGGAGTGGGAGGCTGGGAGCTGGGGGGAGCTCCCAGCGCTGCTGTGCCGGCAGAGCTCTACCGCACCCGGTGTCTCCTGCCAGCCAGGGGAGGGCCAGTCCCTTCTCGGGGGGAAGCTGCAGCTCCCCGATTAGACTCTGGCCCTGGATCGTGCCGGGGCTCCCCTGCAGGGCAGCGGTGCAGCTCCTGGTAGGGCCCTGCTGGGACAAGTGCCAAGAGGAGCTTATCACGGGTACTTGCCTGGGAGCAGGAGGGCAAGGAGAGCATGGACGCAGCCAGCTGCACAGGCACCCTAAGGCCCTGCTCTGAGAGGCAGAGGGGACAGATGTCAAGAAACAAAATAGAAAAAAAAAAAAAAAGGCAAAGTCATACAGTGTCCTGAGAATTTGAACTTGGTTCTAGGCAGGAACACCTGTAAATTGCATTCCAGATTTTACACCATCTAAAACTTCTGAAATTTCAAGCCAGAGGTGGGGGCTCTACCTCCTCTCAGAACCTTTGATTCCCTTTTTTTCCCACTCATTCTGCATTTCCTCCTATTATTACAATCCCCATCTTTCAGAAACATTCATTCAACAGTATCCCCTTTATTTTGTGGTTAAGGACACACTCTTTTTCGTATGGCATCTCCCATGGATGCCTCAGGGGAAGTGAGGCAGAAGAGCAGACCCTCCATGGGGTGCTGGCAACAGCCACAACACCCAGACCTTCTCCCACCTCAGCTCTGCCAGAGTACCTCCAGCAACCCCCTCTGGGGTAAGCCTGTCTGCCCCAGGCCAGCAACGTTGGCTCCAGAGTTGCTGCAGCATGGTGTTAGGGAAAATGGTTTTAAAATCCACTTTTACAAACCATGTGAAGCAGCAAAAAATACCCACAACTGGTTAGGAGAACAGCAACGTGTTCGTGCATTTATTCCTAATGGTCTACACAACCCAGTCCTAACTTGAAATTTTATTGTTTATGGGCACAGCATGTTCATTTTATGGGAACAGACCTGCTCTGTGCTGGAAGACTTCCTGCAAGCAACTGTGGTGTTAATTTAGAAGATGGCTTTCTTCCCAAACAGTCATCATTAAACCAATAACCCCGTGTTACCTCCAGCATCAAGGGGCAATGTGCTCTTGGAGGCAAGACAGAACAAAGGTCCCAGCGATAGTAATTGCAAAAGGGCTTAGGGGCTGTTCTCTTCAGGGAGGGGAGAGAGATGCAGCCTGGCCAGACTCCAGGGTGTGTGGTTTTAAAGATCCTCACTTTGAGTTGTATTGTGTTGATGTGCAGCATTACAGAGCTGCCACTTCTGCACCCATGCCTGGCTAAGTTACAGGAACTATTCTCAGCATGTCAGCCAGAAATGACATCTCTCATGACTTTTATCATGGAATGAGTGTGTGTTTGTAATCAGCTTGGAAAATCTGTTTCTGAGCTTAATTCTGAAGCCTCATCTTTGCTACAGAAACAACTGTACTCAGTGACACAGCGTGCTCTCCCTTGAGCAGCATGGGGAATGATTTGCTGTCCTGGGAAATTGGTCACAGCATAAATCCACAGGGTTTTGCAACCTCAGTGTTTAATGCCTTTGGTTTAAGTGCTGAACACACTGTATAAGCACAAGTGGACAGCCTGAACTGAGAGCTCTTCTGTAGTGCTGAAATGCCAACCATTTGGGTAACACTGTAAGCTAATCATTAGTGCAGTAATTTTATCAATTCACAGAGGGAGGCAAGAGATTAATGCCAGGGTCAAAATCACTACAGAATTCATCTCAAATATTTCAATTTTTGTAATCTTAAGGATCAACTTGTGTGTTCCTACAGCAAACTTGCTCAAGAAACTTTTTATTTAAATGCCTTCATAAAATGTCTTTCTGAAGAAACAAAGCATCCAGGCTTTTCAAGGGTAAGGATATCAGTCTCCAGCCTGAGTCTGCATTTCCTCCTATTATTTGCACTGTGTTGGTGCAAGGTCATGCACTGCACCATGGTTGGCCCTGCTGTCACTGGAGAACACAACTGTTGGTGCTGTATCTGTAACAGAACTCAAGCAAGCTATCCCTCAGGGCTTTTTTCAAAGGAATTCTAAACTTCAGTCCTCCCAAGCTGCTCTGGATGCAACGTATCCACATAGCAGTCTGTCTGTACCTCTGCAAGCAAATAGGTCAATGTATTTCTAACCAATTTGTTTGGCTTAAACAGAGCATTAGCAGTTGTCTTGCTGTGTTTCTTCAACATGAAGATGATTAAATAAACAGCTTGCCTAGAGAGGCTGGAATTTCCATTGCAGCCTAACCCATTCTAATATTGACAAACATCAGGCAGAAATGAGTTAGGGAACCTGATTTCTGCAGGAGGCAGGGTGGCAGGCTTAAAGACATCTTGAAGTATCTTCTAGTCCCACCCAGACTGATGATGAGTTGCTGTCTAAATCAAATTGTGCTGGGATCACACATTAGAAACACATTGACAGGGCTCTGCCATGCAGCTAATGATGAGACTGCCTCTGCCTCTTGAATCTTTCTACATGACATAATTTCTGCATGATTTGCGTTTTCCACAATCATTCAGGCATTTTATCTCCCTTAAAGAATCCACAGCTTATAGACAGGAAATCGAAGTGTTTTCAATATTCTTTACCACAGGTGAGGAGAAGGCTGTACCAAACTTTAAAATAGGTCTCAAGTCACAGGCTTAGCCTCCCTCCTTGTTTTGGACTGAAAGGAAGTGCCATGGTCCATAGTGGTTTGAGGCCCCTTGTTGCATAGAAAACAATCCCATCACTCTGGGTGACAGCTGCCCAGATAAGCTCCCCTCAGCCCAGTGCCACTGTGCCCCATGGCTCTGCTCCCCTCAGCCCAGTGCCCACTGTGCCCCACAGCTCTGCTCCTCTCAGCCCAGTGCCCACTGTGCCCCACGGCTCTGCTCCCCTCAGCCCAGTGCCTGGTGTGTCCCACGGCTCTGCTCCCCTCAGCCCACTGTGCCCCACAGCTCTGCTCCCCTCAGCCCAGTGCCCGGTGTGTCCCACGGCTCTGCTCCCCTCATCCCC